>MU224097.1:3139363-3150135 GCA_018584345.1 Thuja plicata | reverse complement strand
TCTTTTCCCTTTTGGGAGAATCAGAAACTTGGAACCTTTGAATCCGAACTAAGTCCCCATGTGGTCCATATTGTGAGTCTTCCTTGTTAGAGAGGGTTAACCGTAGTGGACATTCCCTTTATTGGGTAAACCACGTGGATGGAACCTCAAGCGATAATAGCCATTTTCGCCATGGTAGTGACAGTCGCTATATAAATGTCCTTGTGGAAGAAATCTCCACGGGTGTAGTTTCTTGTGGGTTGTCAGATCTCCTCAGCAGCTCCTGATTGATGAAATTCTCAGTCTGTGTCAAAACCTCGATGTGCTAGGATTGGATTTCACCCACTTGAGATTGCAAAAGTTGCAGAGTCAAGCCATTACTAAGAACCATAGTGCAACCAACTTTTTATTCTCTAAGACTATGTGCGTGATTGAAAAACATTTGAGAACATACACAAGTAGCATTCTTATGGAGTAGAATTACTATGAAAGTATCTATGTTCATGTGCAAGGTTGCTTTGTCCCTTGCTCATTGTTTGAAGACATTGACTGCTTGAACTCCCTGATTGTTGTCTTACGTGCTTGATTCATGATAAAATCTATTAATGCATCTAGTTGGACGATTAAAACAATCAAAATCTAAGTTTTGTTGTCTTCTCTCGCGCGAGAAAACTGTTTTCTTGTGCCATTTGTTGTGTTTCTTTGCACGGCCATCTACAAATCCTCCCACGAAACTTGATGCTAGTTACTATTTCCTATTTTTACCAGTCTGTTGTTTTCTTGTGCCACTCTGTGCATTTCCTCGCGCAATTCTACAAATCCTCGCGCGAGACAGCATTTCCTCGCATGAAACTGCCCGTCAGTGAATCGTTGCTATCATTTTTGAGCCCGTTTTAGCTTCCTATCCCGTCATTTTCAATTTTTTGGGTTGATCCAGGTCAGATTGGATTACTTATCCTATTTTTAGAAGCTTGTTTTGCTTAGGATTCTTGTGTTTGACCTCTTGGATTAGCAATCTTTGATTTCACAAGTGACCTTGCTTGGCGCTTGGTGAGCTAGAAACCGTCTTTGTTGAAAAGATAAACCTTTAGATTCTTTGATAGCACACCTGGAGAGTTTTGGTAGTCTCTTGTCCATCCACTTTCATACAATTTCAATCTCAATTTATATAATTTGGGTAAGACCATCCTCTTGATCCATATGTGTTAGGGTATTCACCCAAAGTTATTGGGCACCTCTGTGGCAGTGTTGGCTTATCCCTATTTGCAATTTTCTATCTTATCACCTCTTTTTGGACAAGTTAATGCCTTTTCTATCCTAGTTTGGTACCAACGTCTCTTAGGGTAATCCTATTAGCTAGTACCTTTTATTTCATGCCAGTTACAACAAGATATCAAGTAAATCAAGGGAAACAACCTCAAGTGGTTTTTAACCAATTACCCTTAGTACAAACTTGCCAAAGACATAAGGCAAAAGGACCCATATTTGATCAATCGCCTATGAATACTTTGGAAGTGTGGTTTGATTCCAAGAGTCATCTTAGTGAGTTGGGTATCCCCTTGGCATCTTCTCACTCTTCTATGGATATGAGTTACACAATGACTCGAAGGGAGAGGGAAGCCATGGATAAATGTTATGATGATTTGTTTGTAAGGAGTGGACATGATATTTCCTTCAGTGGTTCCTCTCATAACAATAGACCAACTTCGCCCCTTTTTTCAATAAGATATTTGGATGCACATCAAAGGGCTGAGAGAGAGAAAGGTAAGAGACATGTTTATGATGATGAGTTGTCACAACATGAGAAACAAGGAGATGAACTTCATGATGCTCACATCAATGTAACTTATACCAACAACTTGTTTCAACATTCAAGACCAAGCTCACCTCTTAAAACATCTACCAATTACATGAGTGATAGACTCAAGAGGATTGAGCATGAAAAGAAGGTATTCCAAGATGAACAAATTCATAAGCAAGAACAAATTAAACGTCTAGAGTTGGAGAAACAAGCTTTAATGGAAATGGAAAGGAAAGCCCTTCAAGAGGAGAAAGCTAGGCTCTTGGATCGACAACTTCATGGTCCATTTAATCATATGCATATTAGTGGTGGAAATAGTTCTCCTCCATCTACTCCTCCTAGGATTCCAGGAAGTAGGAGACATTCAAGATCACCATCACGATCTCCTAGTCCTAGAGGAAGAAGGGTTTCTAGACATGATCATCATAGGAGACAAACTCCTCATAGGAGCTCAAAGCCATCTTTACAACATGCTCATTATGGTTCACAATATGGAGGTAGTATCAGGAGTTTTGATCGCACCTCCCAAGATTTCATGCACATGCAACAAGAACCTTTTTTTCAACCATATGTGGAGAAGTATGTGAAGCAAAATAAAGATAAGATCTTAAAGAATCTAATTTATAATGGGGCTAAGGCCCCTTACAACTTTGATGTGTATAGAAAGATTAAGAGACAAGATCCATCTCAAGAGGAGAAGGTGGATGAAATGCAAAAACAAATAGCCAAGATGTCTGCACCTAAGAATTCTTTCTCATTGGACTCGATTTTTCCTAATCCTTTTGATAAGAGTGTTGACATGAAATAATTTCCTAGGAAGGTTGAAATTCCTCAATATGAAAAATATGATGGAAGTGGAGATCCACATGATCATGTGTGACAATTTTACACCACTAGTTTTGAGTTTCATCAAGATGATTCATACCTCGTGAGGTTATTCCCACAAAGTCTTAGGGGACAAGCAATGGAATGGTTTACTAAGATAACTCCTCCTATTAAGACTTTCAAAGAGCTTGTTCAAAGATTTGTTCAACACTTTGCATACAATATTTCAATATCTATCACTTTGTTGGACTTATGTAACTTAAAACAAAATCAAGGAGAGTCCTTTGTTACCTTCTTGCAAAGGTGGCGACGAAAGTGCTCTTGTTATTTTGGAACTATTCCTGATAATGAAAAGATTGACATTCTTGTTAGCAATTTGGTTCCTGAATTGCGGTATGAAGTTAAGAAGGTGGTTTTTGATTCATTTGACACCATGGTTGAGATTGCATGCCAAATTGAGGATGTTTTGAGAGAACAAGGAATTTTGACTAAACATGGAAATAACAACAACAATGGTCAAAACAACAATTCTAATAGAGATAAGGGGAAGAACCAATATTGGAATAAGAACAAACAAGTGGTTAATGATGGAGTTGTGGATTCCCCCAACATAAAGATCAACCTGTGTTACACTTATCTAGTACCATTCAAGCTACAAAGCTCAATACATCCAATCAACAAGAAAGTAAGCCAAGTTACCAAGGTAAGCCTAAGAGTGAAAAACATCAATTTACAAAACTTGGTGAGACATATGGGGAAATTTTGCAAAAACTTATTGATAGCAATCTGGCACATCCTCTAGATGTAGCACATTTTCATATACCTAAAGAAAAACCATGGTGGTGGAAAGAAGATGACTTTTACATATTTCATAGTGGTATTGGACATAATGTTGAAAATTGTGGGAGACTCAGGCATCTCGTTCAAGATCTCATTAAGAATGGAAAACTTACAGTAGATGGATTGAAAACTAACGTTGATCATAAAGCATTCAAGGAACCTTTGCCCAAATATGAAAAGGGGGAAACCTCTAAAGTTAATAATGGCAAAGCTGAGATCAACTATACTTATACAGATGCAGAGAATACCATCAACATGCTTGAATTTGTGGAAGAAAATGTTAACATGATGAGTGGAAGAGATCCTTATGGTTATGATCTAGATGAAGACTCTCCTCCTATTTTTGATAGAGAACCTGTTGTGGTGCTAAGGGGTCCCAACTCTAGAAGATCATCTCAAGCCCTTAATGTTGTTACCCAAAGTCAAGGTCCCGTTGTCATTAAAGGACCAAATTCCAGTCAATCCAGTAAACTGAAGCAAGTGGCATCCAAACCTGTTACCTTGAAGCCAACTGTCAATCCTAAATCAAACTACAATCTTGTTGATCAGTTACAAAGAACACCCGCTCAGATTTTGATCTTTGAGCTTTTAGAGTTGTCTCCAAGACAAACAAATCCTTGAGGATGCTTTGTGTACGGCAAATGTCCCCAACAACTTAGATATTGATCAATTCCAGAATATGGTTAATCACATTGCTACCCCTCATTACCTTACATTTTTAGAAGATGATGATAAAGCTTTGAGCCATCTGCACAATCTTTCCCTTCATATTGAGGTCATGATCCATAGAACCCATGTTAGTTGCATGTTGATAGATGGGGGTGTTGGGCTTAATATTTGTTCCTTTAGCCTTTTGAAAGAATTGGGTTATTCTGAAGAAGTTATAGATACCAGAAAAAGAATTACTATCAAAGCCTTTGATGAGGCAAAAAGAAGTTCCAAGGGGTTGGCCATCCTTCTTGTTAGGATTGGCCCTTTTCAAAAGGATATTTTGTTTCAAATAGTTGATGTTGGACCCCTTGCATATAATATCTTACTTGGTAGGCCATGGATTCATGACATGCAAGCAGTGTCGTCTACCTACCATCAATGTGTTAAGTTCCTCTACAATGGAATAGAGATCTATATACCTGGGGATAACACTTTATCTGTTATTTCAATTTTAGCAAGGGCACATGTTCCCCTCAATAGAGAAGCAGAAGATTTTGATGCTACTTTAGTAGAATGCAAAGACAAGCTTAAGACAATAGACCTTGGTATGGGGGGATATCAACTCAACTCCCTCACCACATTGCCAGTTTCACCTCGGTCTTATGGTAAACCTTCAAAAGAGATGAAGCCTTCCTCTTCAGCTATGACATTATTTGGAAAATTTGTAGAATCATCAGTGTCTATTCAAAATGAGAAAGAGGAAACATTTGTTAGAGACTGGATATATAGAGAAGAAAAGTATAAGCACAATGAGAATTTATCTCCTTCTCCTACAGCTTATAGGAGAGGATATACTTTTGTCAAGAATATGGGCTATCCTGGGTATGGCCCTCTTAATCACAATTTGGATGCTAGGTCTGAACCGCTTGATCATGCTGAATTTGGACGCAAGTCTAAGAAACCAGTTGGCCTAGGATTTGAAAAATGCAAAAAGCATACCAATCCTCTCTTTGAGAAGTTGGAGAGTGATGATGAACCTAAATATGAACCTAATTTGACAAATCAACAAGATATGTGTGAAGATTGGATCCCTTCCACTACCCTCCTTTAGGGAGATTCAGATATTTCAGCCACCCATGCATCAGTTGCAACTTTAGAACAAGAATCAGATATATAGGATCCTTTGAGAGAGCGTCAAAGAAAGAATCTTGTTCGTTTAATGGAGAGAGACAATGCTACTTTTGATGAAACATGACCTTCAACATCACGATGTCCCAAGCCTTCATGGTGTAAGCATCCTAGTCGTAGTTCAGATACAAGTTCAAATGAGTATGAATGGGACTCTTTTTTGGATTCCTCCACAATTGATAGAGATGTTGTTGTTGTTCACATTTATAGTTCTCAACCTGAGGTAACCAATGAGTCACATGTAGGATTAGAGGGTTTGAACCCACATGTTGCCTTAGTGGATGATTCTTCACTTGTTAGGATGAATCTTGATTTGGGTAGCTTCAAGGGATACTTGATGGACTCTGACTCTTCGGTCACCAGCGATAATATATTCATATTTATAACCTTGAACCAGCCATTGCCTTATCTCTTGTTCATCCTAACCTTATTGATTGGTCCCAACGTTATCAAGAACCTAAGATTTTAACATTCTAAAGTGATTATGAGATAGCTTGTTACCTAAATGCCATTGAACCTATAGTCTCTTCCACCAGCAAACCGACTACCAGTATGCCAAAACTAGACATCAAGTACCTTAGTCACAAGATAAAGAGAAAAGAAAATAAAAAGAATAGGTGTTCTGATGGTGAAAACCACTGTGTGGCGGTGTTAGAACCAAAAAAAGTAAAAATAAATGACGTATCCAAGGGTGAAAACCTCTCTAAGGCACCTAAGGATGAGGTACTTGATCATCTCCCCAGTTATTTTTATGATCGATCTTCAGTGCTCATTGAGCCAACACAAGCAGTTAATTTGGGTACAAATGAGACTCCACAAATAGTACACTTGGCTGAGTCCTTGTCACCAACAGAAAAAGAGACTTACACTAAGTTCTTATAGAGAAAGAAAATCAATTTTGCATGGAATTATTTAGATATTCCAGGATTGGACATTAATCTTATTATGCATCACTTGTCCATAGCTCCAAATGTCAAACCAGTTAAACAAAAATTGAGGAAAATGCATCCTCACATAGCTCTTCTAGTCAAAGCAGAATTAGAGAAACTCCTTGGAGCAAAATTCATAAGAGCTATTGCTTATGTTGAATGGATATCAAATATTGTACCAATTTCCAAACATGACAAATTCATTCGAGTTTGCACAGACTTTAGAGATCTCAATAGAGCATGCCCAAAGGATGACTTTCCACTCCCCAATATAGACATGATAGTGGATATGACTGCGGGTTATGAGATTTATTCTTTGATGGATGGTTTTTCTGGGTACAATCAAATTAAGATAGCTCCTGAAGATCAACAAAAGACTGCATTCACTTGTGCATGGGGTACCTATTGTTGGAACGTTATGCCTTTTAGATTAAAAAATGCAGGAGCTACCTATCAAAGAGCTATGACAACTATTTTTCATGACATGATGCATAAGAATATGGAAGATTATGTAGATGACACCTTGGCCAAGTCTAAACAAAGCGATACACACTTAGACAATTTGGAAGTAATTCTAGATCGCATGGAACTTTCAACTAAGACTAAATCCAAAAAGTGTGCATTTGGAGTCACCTCTAGAAAACTACTTGGATTCATCATTTCAGTAAAAGGAATAGAGGTGGACCCTGAAAACGTTCAAGCAATCATAGACATGTCACCTCCTAAAAACATTAGTCAAATGAGGAGTCTTCAGGGACGTCTTCAATCTATAAGGAGATTCATTTCACAACTGGGAGATATAGCTCAACCTTTCAATAAGAACATACATAAGGGAGTCAAATGTATTTAGAATGAGGAATGTCAAAAGAGCATAGATCAAATTAAGAAGTACTTGGCCAATCCTCCTATTTTAATGCCTCCTATCCTAGGGAAACCTCTTATTTTATACATTTCAATGACATAATCTTCCTTGGGGGCATTACTAGCTCAACTTGATGAAAATGGGAAAGAAAGAGCAATATACTACATCAGTTGTACTCTTGTTTCATATGAGGTTAATTACACTAGCATTGAGCAAGCTTGCCTTGCTGTTGTATTCGCTTCCCAAAAGTTGTGACATTACATGCTTGCGCACACTATACACCTCATGGCAAAAATAGATCCACTCAAATACTTGCTAAGTAAGATTGCCCTCACAGGTAGACTTGCTAAATGGATGATGATACTTTCAGAGTTTGATATAGAGTACATTGAGCATAAAACAATCAAAGGAAAAGCTATAGCAGATCAATTGGCTGATTTCCCATAACAAGATGATGTACCTATTCAAGTTGACTTCCTAGATGAGCATCTTATGTATATGACTGAAAGAACTTGGAAGATGTTCTTTGATGGATCTTTTATGCAAAATGGTTCAGGGGCTAGTGTTTTGTTTGTTTCTCCTCATGGGTACACAATCCCTAAGTCTTACAAATTATTGTTCCCATGTACAAACAACATTGTTGAGTATGAAGCTTTAACAAATGGACTTAAGATAGCCATAGATTGGAGAATCACATAGTTACACATCTATGGGGATTCACAGCTAATAATCAACCAAGTTAATGATGAATATCAAACAAAACATGAGAAAATGGTACCTTACGAGAAAATGGTTGATTCCTTAAAAAGATACTTTACATTTGTCACATTTCAGCAAATCCCTAGAGTAGAAAACAAAGCAGTTGATGCTATGGCTATACTTGCTTCACTTCTTCAATTAGAACAACATGAATCAAGATTTGAATTCCTGGTGGAAGAGCTACATCACCCTATCTTTGACTCGCAAGAAAGCCATATCATTCGTACCCTTGTTGGTCATGAATCATCCTGTTATGGTGCCATTTACTCATATCTTCGTGATGACATTATATCTGAAACCTTTAACCGATCTGAACACCAAAATCTTACTCGTAATGCCTCTCACCATTCCCTTATTGCTGGTGATTTGTATAGGAGGGGTATCGATGGAACACTTCTTAGATGCTTAGAAAAGGAAGAATCTGATCATGTGTTAGTTGACATTCACAAGGGCATCTGTGGGGGACACTCCAATGGTCTTTCCATGGCCCAAAGGTTGCTTAGGGCAGGGTACTATTGGCCCACGATGTAGATTGATGTAGTAGCTTTTGCAAAGTCATGTGAAAAGTGTCAAAAACATGGTAACCTGATACATGCTCCAGGCATGGATCTCATTCCTTCTGTTTCTCATTGGCCATTTTAGCGCTGGGCCTTTGACCTTGTTGGGTAGATTCATCCCAACTCATCAGGTGGACACAAATTTATCATCACTACTACTGATTATTTCACTAAATGGGTAGAAGTTGTCCCACTTTCTGTTGCTTCGGGCAAGATAGTTTCTCTATTCATTTTGAACCATATCATCTGTCGATATGGAGTGCCTTTCGAGATTATTACTGACAATGGAGGCCAGTTTAAAAATAAGGACCTTAAACAACTCTACAAGAAATTCAAGATTAAACAACATTGGTCCTCCATTTACTTCTCGCAAGGAAATGGTCAAGCATAGGCATCAAACAAGGCCATTCTTAAAATTTTGCATAGAACAGTGTGTAAGAATGGTAGAGATTGGCATTTACAGATAAATCTGGCTTTGTGGGCCTATAGAACGAGTATCTATACTCCTACTGGGGCTACTCCTTTTGCCCTTGCATATGGTGCTGAAGTAGTGTTACCTTTGGAGGTTGAGATTCCTTCACTTCGAGTTTCTCTCCATGGTCTAGTTATAGATGAAGACTACCGTGCCATTAGACTTCAAGAGTTAGAACTTCTAGATGAAAAATGTCAAGCATCATTTAACCATATGAGGGTCTATCAAAAGTGTATGTCCAAAGCCTTCAACAAAAAGGTTTGCCCTAGAGAATTCCAAGTTGGAGATCTTGTCCTACGTGAAAATCCTAAGAATCAACAGCATAGAGATCAAAAGGGTAAATTTGAACCTAATTGGCTTGGACCTTATATTATTACAACAACTTTTGGGCAGGTGCTTATTTACTATCTACAAAAAAGGTGAAACAGCTCCCTGATCCTATCAATGTCTTGCACCTGAAGAAGTTCTATCCATGATGCCCATTCTATCTGGGGGCATCCTTTTGTACATATTATTGATCCTGAAAAAAATTCAAAAAAATGATATATTGTCAAAAATTTTAAAAATTAGAAAATGTCCTGAAAAAATGATCATCTTAGTGAAAATCTAGCATTAGGTGCTTTGATGTATCTTAAAAAAAAATTATATATTCCAAAAATACAAAAAATTCAAAAATTCAAAAAATTCACAAAAATAGAAAAAGTGCCTTGGTGAAAACCTGGAAACAGGTGCCTTGGTAGCAAAAATTCAAAAAAATTATAAAAAGTCCTGAAAAAAGAAGAAAAAAAATGAAAGAGAAAAAAATTGTAATAAAATCCAAGTGGTGAAAACCTGGAAATGGGCACTACTTGAGGCCTTTGCACCCTTGTTTCTTAAGCGTGTGTCCTTGACACTTGGCCTTTCTCCATCATTCCTTGTCCTTGTTGCTTTGGTCTGGAATTGGTCTTTGTCTTTGTCTAGAGGGCATAACTATGTTAGTTTTAGTCTCTTGGATGTGTTAGTCTTTAGGCCACCTCACAAATGGTGTTTTTCAACACCACCCCAACTGTATTTTTCAATACAACCCTTGACATTGAGTGTTTTTCAACACTTATCAGTTTGGTCTTACTCATTTTGTCATGTGGTCTTACCTACTTGCAAGCATCCGATCCTTATCCTCGGAACTCAGTATCAGTTAACACACTTAAATTTTTAAATGCAACACTTAATGCTTGAGCTATGTCATGATTGTTTCTTTGTGTGCTGACTATTATTGATTTTCGTTGAGTGTCCTTGTCTAATAAGTCTCTCCATGATGCATAGCTAGAGTACTTGGGGCATGGGACATGTTTTTATTTTCTTCCTGCTTTATGCTTCACTGTTTTTGCACAACCATTATGCTGGTCATCCTGGCCTCTATGCCTTGATGCGAGCATGGTTTTGCTATATTAAATTGGGTAAGCTAACATCACAGTCATCTTGACCTTTATGTCTTTGATGGTTATGTTAGAATCTTTCCACATTCCAATCCGATATAAATCACATTCATATCTTCATAGTTGCACTTGTGACTAGTGATGATTGTGTGATTTTATGATGTCCGTTAATAATGGCCCAATGATGAAATTAAGTTCCTTTACATTCTCTTATGAATGATGAACACAAAGTCCTATGTTATAGTTGTTCTATTGCAAGTACACCTTCGCATTTTCATGTAGCTTGCATTGTTATACCTCATGTTAGTTTGCATTATGAGTTTGCGAGGTTTTTCCTTCATCTTTCTTGTGGACTTTTTATCAACTATGATCATGTTCTGATCTTCATTTCCTTATCTTCTTTCGTGATCTCAATCAAAATTTTCTATCTTAAATAGTTGATTGATTTTGGGGCATTCTCTTTTTTAAGGCAAATTCTCTTTCTTCTCTCCATT
>MU224097.1:3123571-3137914 GCA_018584345.1 Thuja plicata | reverse complement strand
TGAGGGCCTCTATTTCAAACCTTTGCACTCCATGACTAGAGAGCTATGGATTGATATTTGAGGCCTCATTCTTGAGCAACCTTGGATGGAATGATTCATAGAAGTGTGTCAACATTTTAGCACACAGATAGCATGCTGGTGGTTGGAAGAATGTGGTGTTGGGAAAAGGGTTTCATGACTCCCCTAATACTCCTGAATGTTTTGTAGGTGAGTTTGGATCAGATATTTTTTTCCCTGATGGGGTGGTGGAATGTATTTATGCCTCACTTCAACTTTCTCTTGTGGGGTATTTGTTGCTTTCAGGTCCACCATTGAATGGTGCGTCGGTGGTGCGATGCCAGATGGAAATTTAAAGGGAACCTTAGTGTCTCAACAATGCTTGGGGGCTTGTTTCTTTTTAGATTTAACGTTGAGGCGGACTTTAATTTTTTCTCCACAAGAAGTTGGTGATATGGGAAGCACGCTCTGCTCATGGAAAAATGGAAGCCAAGTTTTAACTCGGAAGTGGAGCTTCAAAAAGCTGCACCTATTTGGGTTTGTCTCCCAGGGCTTCCCTTGAAATTCTAGGATGAAAAGGTGCTCTGATGGATTGGGAATTTGTTTGGTCAATACATGGCAGTGGAATTTGTTACTGTGCAGAAGATGAGGTTGGTGTTTGCAAGGTTCTGTGTAAATTTTACTATGAATAATCCCCTCCCCAACTTTGTGATGTTAAAATCCAAATAGAATCAAGCCATTATTTATGAAAATGCCACTCTCCACTGCCAAAAGTGTAGTAAACATGGTCATGTTGTGGCGGACTATAAGGTAACCACTAGGATTAAGGACCAAATCCCTAAGGTTCTCCCATCATTGTCTCTGAGTGATTCTAGTATTCTGGGTGATCTTTTGGGTTGGACAGAGTTGGAAATGGCAGCCCAAGCTTCCTTGGAAGGGTAAATCCCTCTTGCAATGGGGGTGTAGATTAACCTTAATACTAAGGAGAAGGAAGGAGAAGGCAAGGATAAAGAGGTGGAGAAGGAAACTACTCTGGAAGAAGGAGAGTTTGTTGAGGTCCTGGGGGAAATTTCCAACTCTTACAGGGAAAGCCCAAGGGAATAGCAAAAAAAGGAAGAAAATAACGAGAAGAGTAAAGGCCAGTGGTCTGGAAGAAAGAAAAAAGAAGGAGAAGTTGGTGAAGAGTGTAGTTTAAATGATTAGGGGGAGATGAGAGCATATTCTTTTTATTCCCCTTCCCAAAGTGGGGTGTTAAAGGCAATTGAAAAGATGAGGTTGGCCCCTTCGTCACCTTCGGATAGTCTTTTGGACTGGTCGGAACCTAAAAGGAAAACTAGAGGGGGTAAGAAGGTTGATTAGGGCAATGAAACCAAAAAGAAGGTGGATGTGGGAAATGAAGCCAAAGTTGGTCGTCCCACGGTGAGAGCAAAAGAAGTAGCAAGGGCAATTGTCAGTGGGCAGCAATTAACCCTAAAAGACTCCCAAAAAAGTAAAATATGAAGTTCCTCTCTTGGAACATAAGGGGCATGAATAGCCCTCAGAAACAATATGTTCTGAAGAAGTATATCTTAGATTTGAAATTTGACGTGGTTGTAATCTAGGAGGTTAAGATGAAGTATCAAAACTTTGCTCTTCTTGTGGACAAAATTTGGTCTAGTGTGGCCTTTCACTATAGTGAAGTTGTTTGGGCCTCTGGTGGGGTGGCTACTCTCAAGAACCTGAGTCTGTTAACTGGGAATGTTGTATCTTTTTCTCATAACTTCCTTGTTGTTTTATTTACTTGGAATAATGTCTCCTGGTACATATATAATATTTATGCTCCTAATGTTAGAAGTGATCGAGGTAGGATTTGGGGAGAAATCACTAACCTCATATCAGCTAATCAAAGTTATCCCATCATGTGTGTGGGTGATTTTAATTACCCCTTATTTCCCTCTAAGAAAATGGGGGGCACCCAGGATTATTTAGATAGTATGTAGGAGCTAGCGGACTTCATGAGGAATAATGACTTGGTGGATATTGAGTTGTAAGGAATGGTTTTCACCCAGTCCAACAATAGAAAAGGAAAGAAAATTATCCAGGTTAGACTGGATAGATGGATGTTATCAGGTGGTTGGGATATTTCTCCGATGGTCAACCTTTCTCATCTCATGAGGACGGTTTTTGATCACTCCCCCTTGATTCTGAATTGGGAGGAAATGAAAGGTTGTGGGCCACAACCCTTCTGCTATGAGATTATGTGGCACTCCCACACTGAATTTTTGGATTGTATTAAAAGATGGTGGAACACTCCTATTCAGGGGACAAGCATGTTCAGAATTTCAAAAAAATTACAATTGATCAAGCAGGAGGCCAAAAGGTGGAGTAAGACCAAGTTTGGGGACATCTTTCAATACAAAAAATAAATTGAGGAGAAGCTCAAGCACTTACAGATGAATATGGCCTTGGGTGTCTCCTCCTAGAATGATCATTGTGAAGAGGAAGGTTCATGGAAGAAATGGAAAGAAAACCTTAAGAGGGAGGAAATCTACTGGAAGCAAAGGTCTCGAGTTCAATGGCTCAAGGAAGGTGAAAGGAATTTGGCCTTTTTCCACAGGTCCGCTTCTATTCATAAAAGAAGGAATATCATAAAATCCTTAAATGTTGGATGGAATCAATTGCTAATGGAGGATGATGACATTTGTAGGTTTGCTAATGAGTTCTTTCAAGACACTTTTAGATGCCCTGTCCGGAGGGGGACAAATATTTTCTCTGATAGACTCCTGGAGGCTATCCCGACTGTCATAAATGTGGAGGAAAATGAAGAGTTGTTGTTTCAGGTCTCAGAGGAGGAGGTAAAAAAATTTTTTTTCTCCATGGGAGCTTATAAATCACCTGGACTGGATGGCTTCCCTCCAACTTTCTTCCAGGACTACTGGGAGATTATCAACTATGATCTTATTCATGCAACCCATGATTTTGTTCGAACTGGAAATATCCTATAAAAGCTTAACAACCCCTATATTGTTCTGGTACCTAAAGTTCAGGACCCTCAGAGCATGGGTGACTTATGCCCCATAAGCCTTTGCAATACTATATATAAAATCCTTTCCAAAGTCATCGCCAAAAGAATTAAACCCCTGGTTGGAAAAATCATCAATCCCAATTGGAAGGGTTTGTTGTTGGGTAGACAAATTTTAGATGCGGTGATTACCTCCCATGAGATCATTCATTCCATGGACAAAGGAAATAATGTTGGTATGGCACTAAAACTGGATATATCTAAGGCGTACGATAAGGTTTTTTGGGACTTCTTGTATAGGGTGATAAGAAAATTTGGATTTAAGGAAAGATGCATTAAAATCATAAAGGTGGCGGTGGAAACGGTTGACTTTGTGGTTCTGGTCAATGGCTCACCTTGGGGGTCTTTTAAGCCAGAAAGGGGATTGTGACAAGGGGACGCCCTCTCACCCTACCTATTCTTGTTGGTTGCGGAGGTGTTGGATCAGAACCTTCTAAAGTTGGAAGGAACTGGATCTATTGCTGGTTTTAAATCGGCCTCCACTCTTACGCTGGAAGTTACCTAGCAGTTTGTGGATGATATGTTCATTTTTGGAAAAGCCTGTATTAGAGAATCCAAAGAGTGGAAAACTCTTCTGAATTCCTATGCGGTGGCTTTTGGTCAAGTGATCAATTACTGTAAAAGTAAAATTTATTTCTTCAATACTGAATAGAGAACCCAATAGAAGATTGTGGATTGTCTTGGTTGTATGGGGCGGATATTCCTGACACTTATCTTAGGCTCCCACTCATGGTGAAGGAGGTCTCAGACCAGTTTTGGAACACCATTATGGAGAAATTGCAAAAAAAATTGGTTGGTTGGAAAGGGAAGGTTCTTAGCAATGCAGGGAAACTTTAATTGTTGTTTGTGGCCCTTCAAGGAATACCTGCTTACTTCCTCTCTCTTTTCAAAATCATTAACAAAATGACAGAGAAGCTGGAGAAAATTCAAAGGAATTTTTTGTGGATGGGGGTGGAGGAAAAAGCCAGAATGAACTTGGTCAGCTGGGATATGATTTGTCAACTGAAGTTGTTGGGCGGACTAGGAGTGAGGAAAATGAAGGACCTAAACAAGGCTTTGATAACCAAAATTGGTTGGCAGCTATTTAGAGGAACCACTGGATGGAGCAAACTTATGAGGGCCAAATATTTTAATGATTCTTCCCAATTCCTGTATTGTCATATTTTTCCTTCTGGCTCTAAAAATTGGAATTTTATTGCTAAATGTAAGGGAACTCTATTTAGGGGGCTGAAATGTATGGTTGGTAATGATTCTTAGATCAATTTCTAGGAGGACTAGTGGGTAAGCGATAAAGCCCTAGGTCAAGACAAGTATGGTCTCATTAGGGAAAGACTGGTTTCTCATTTTGGGAGTAAAGTTATAGATTACATTTCTCAAGATAGGAAATGGAAAAATCTGGCAGATGCTTACCTTGATCAGACCCAAGTTCCTCTTTATATCAATGAGATTCAGAAGCTTTTGGATGGCATTAGGATCCCCCTCTCTCAAATAGAGGATAGGGTTGTCTGGTTTCATAACAAGTCAGGGGAGATCACGGTGAAATATGCGTATTTAACCAATTTAAAGATGGTGGCAGCTGAGAAAATTTGGGGAAAGGTGTGGATCCCTCAACTGATCCCTAAAATCAATTTCTTCTGGTGGACAGTGTTACATGGTAAAATTCTTATTCTAGATAACCTCCAAAATTGGGGATTTCAGCTAATTAATAGATGTGTTATGTGTAAAAATCAGGTTGAGACTATTAATCATCTTCTTATTCATTGTTCCTATGCGTCAATGGTATGGTTCAAAATGATGAGAAGAATGTAGCTAGATTGGGTTTTTATGGAGAATGTTGACCAATTTGTCTACAACTGGGGACACTCTTCAGCACACCCACTTATTAGTCTCCTATGGAGAATGTTACCCCTGCATGTTTGTTGGAGTCTGTGGAAAGAAAGAAATAATCGGGTGTTTAGAGGGGAGGAAACTTATGTTGAGGGGATGGTGAGATCGACTGTGAATCTGCTAAAGGAAAACCTGGATACCTGCCGATGGAAAATTCCTCAGTTCCCTCCTAAGGAGTTAGATTGTAAACTAGCTCCTCTTCTTCTTGATTGCTCCAAGGTGGTTGCGAGGAGAAATACCAAGTGGACCCTCCCGAAGGAAAATTTCACCAAATTAAATTTTGATGGGGCTACCTCTAATGGGATTATTGTTGGTAGAGGTATTATAAGAGACCACTATGGGAAGATGATTATTGCTTATGTGATTCATCTCAGGACGGGTTCTAAAAATGTGGCAGAAATATCTGCCTTGTTTTGGGGCTTGAAGGTGGCAGTTTCTGTGGGTATTAAAAATCTGATTATCGAGGGTGACTCAAAAATAGTGATAGAGATGGTCAAGGGAAACCACAGAGCTAGCTAGAATATTTCCAATCTGTTGCAGGATATTTGGTTTCTTCTCCCGAGGCTGGGTGAATTCAAACTACAACACATTTACAAAGAGGGAAATGATGTTGCAGATGCACTGGCTCCCACTGGTCTTGCTATGCAAGGAATTAGGTGCTGGAGAAATTTGAATTTGCTAACCAAGCAAATAGTTTTGCTCATGGAGAATGAAAGAAAATTAAATGATGAGGCACGTGGATGAAGCTGATAGGACTAGAAAGGTGGCTTGTAGTTTCATGAGACACAACGCAAATGCAAATTTTAAAAGTGTAATGGGAAAGAAAATTAATGTTAGTATATTGCTAAAAAGATGGGCTTTTAATGCCTATTTGGGAAAAAGTATGAGCACTTTAAATAAAAGCACTGATGTGGGGATTGACACACGTCCTGGGAGCCCTAATAAGACGGTCGGGCTCTATTGGCATTTTAATCCAAAGATATGTAATCATTTCTTTTCATGCACTAGCTTTGCTTTCATTTCGGTCACCCATGTGATTAGTACCTACTCTTTACAGTCCATTAAAAAATCTAATTTTATTCCTGACTGGATCTCCGTCATATGCTTTATGAATTGCCTTTGCTGGGTGTTCTGCATTTTATTCTGGGCTCTGCTGAAGGTTGGTCTGTTTGGTGGCATAATGGGTGGGATGTCTCTGGAGACTCAAGAAGAGGAGCTTTCTAAGCACAGTTCTGAAATGGGTGGCGATATGGTCTGTGTGGAGCACTCTAAAATTGAAGATGGGTTCCTCAAAAACCCATGTGAGGTTACATACTTGAAGGATGGAGGCTTTTATCCTTACATGGAAGCCATGGAGGGTAGCGATGAACTCATTTCAATGCAGTTGGTTAATTCTTAGATGCATCGTAAGGTAACAATAAATGGGATAACCTTTGAAATCAATGAAGATGTTATTGGCCAAGCTACAGGGCTTTCCACTGATGGTAGAAAATGGAAAAAGGTCACGAAAAGCAGAGATGATTCTAGCATGAAAAGATTCTTCAAGAAGTCGGAGACTCCAGTCCGGATTCATGGGGGTTTCAAATGAGAGGTGCTTCCTGATCCCTGGAATGAGGTATGCCTCATTCTGATTCAATACCTTACTCTTGAAGGTCATTTTGACACCTCTTATAACTACCACTTCCCTCTACTCAACCACTTTCACTATAATGATACTATTTCTTTTCCTTTTTACCTGTTGCACTCTCTTGAGGCTTCAGTGATGGATGTGAGAGAAAAGAAAAAGTCCAAGCAGAATTATTGCATTTTGCACCAAGGCTCAATTTTGCATCTTTATAATTTTCACCTTGCTTTATGTCCTCCTAGAATTGTCACTCTACAGGATTTTAACACTACCTCTGCTAATGCTCCTAAAGAGTTAATGGCTTCTCAGTCTAATCCCACCTTGTCCTCCAAAATGAAAACTCCTACGTGTAATAAACCTAAGAAAGATAAAATGGGTCTGGTGGGAGGAACTCAAATCAACATTGATTCGGAGGAGGAGGAAGATGAGAACCAAAGTAGGAAGAGGTCCCAGAATTGCCTCTAACACTCGGTTTAAACAGAAAGCTGTTAGAAAAAGGTATCTGGAGGATGATGAGGAAGAGGGGGACTTGGAGGAAGAAGAAGGGAGGAAGAAGGGAAGTAGTGAGGATAAAAAGAAAGGGAAAAACATTAAGAAGGATGAGGACATCTTTGACAAAGACATAGACAAAGTCACCTAGTCTATGGAAGGAGCCAAGAAAAGTTAGGAATCTTCCCAGATTTTGGCAAGTCTCAAATTACCCACAGTAGATTTATCTAAAAAGAAGTTGTTTGATGAAAAGCACCTAGAGTCGCTGCTTACGCCCACCTCATCATCTGGTCTATAGGTGAAATCAAATACTAAGAAGGAAACTGAGGGTAACAAGGATGAGGCCCTGGAGGAAAGTAAGGTGGAGGCTGAATGTAAGGTTGAAGCTGAGGGTGACCTAAACCAAATGTAGGAGGATGTTAAGTGGCTTCAGACCTCCTTTCAGGATTTAGTTTCTAAGAAGGACCTTCAGGAGGTTAAGGAGGAAATTAGAGAGCTGGTTGATAGCTTCAACAAAATTGTTGAGTTTGTGGTCAAAGTTATGCATTCGGCGGCTACGACTCTTCAGCTGCTACACATGGAGAAAGTGAAGACCCAGGGGGAGGTTCAGAATGGCTGGAATCTCTTATAATTCCTTGTGGAAGATTAGTTCAAGCTGATGCTTAATGAAGGGGGTAAAAACCCCAAGTAGTTTGTTGTTCCTTTTTGATGTTTTGGTCATTTAGCTATTTTCATTGGTTGGCCATTTTGGGCCTGTCTGTGTCTTTGTTTAACTCTGTTGGTCGTAAAACTATTATTTACTATCTTGTTTTGGATATTTTAAACTTTACTTCTTCTAATGTGCACAGATTGGTTACCAACTTCGTGGTGAATTTGGGGTTTGTTGGTGTTAACAGGATGGTTACCAACTTCATGTTGAAGTTGGGGCCTGTTGTTTCTAGTTTCTGGTTTTTTATTTTCAAAAAAGGGATTGGTTGAAGGTCCGCTGACTCTGGTTATGTGTTGGTAGTCTTGCACTTCTTGTGTTATCTTTGTTCTTTTTGGGTTAGCCCCCTTGTTCTAGCTACTTTTTTAATCAAAACTTACAAGATTGTTGTCTGTTCAGATCATTTTCATTCATGGCTACATACAATCCTTTTACATGATAAACAACATCAGACTTTTGTAAACATCATTGTTATGATATATTTTCCTATAGAGACCATTTCTAGCACCTACAATGGTTGAATGCAGTGTCCATATTTGTCCACAACAATTGAGGTAAAGAGCTCATGGCCATAAATTTTACTTGATGATAAGATGAAAAACTCTATGCTGCTATTTTTTCTAAAAAATTTGGTGTAGCTACTGCTGTTTTTGCAAATGTTATTTATCTTAAATGTAATAAAAAAATACACTACAAGAAAGTAGCACTAAGATGAAACAAAGTAACTGAAAATTTACCTTGGAAACCACCAAAAGACAAGTTCAACAAAGTAACTAGACCCTTCTCAACTCTCCAATATCAAACCCTCACGACCAGGTTCCTCTTGATAATCATCAAATGTTACAACTAAACTAGCCATTTCATCATAATCTAAGTTGTCCGCCATTTATTACTTCTCATTTGTTCTTTGTTCTACTATATTTGTGCATGTTTTCTCCTAAAACAAAAGCTTCAACTTTTCCTCGCTCAAGAGTAGCCATTGTTATCTTAAACATTTTATCACTCAAAAAATAATCCTTATATGATTATATACTTCTTAAACACTAGATTATGTTTTTACTTATTTGGATATTAAAATTAGAACTTAGATCACAAAAATTATAATTAGGTATGAATAGAAACAAACTTCTAGAAATGAATGAGACCTAACATTATCATGTAGGATTGTTTGGTATTCCACCACTAAGAAGAACTTTCTTATCTTATACAGTTTGGGAAAGCACACAGTTCATTATGTAAGAAGCGACCAATCTTCTTGGATCTTGAGAGCTCAGATGTACTAAATGTGGGAAATAACCTCATGATCATGTGGGCTGATAAGGATTATAACATCCACCTCCTTAAATTTTTTCCATTGAGCTTAGTCTCCTTCACTATATGCAGGGATTGAAATATGACATGTGCACTTTAGTAATGCATGGTAGACATTCATTCTATACAAGAGAAATTCCAACTTTAGTAAATACATATAAACCATTATTCATCTTGCAAAAATGTGGTAGTAAACTAAGCATGAGTGGTATGGTAAGTAATGCATGTAAGACACATATATATGATAGCTGGTGAATAATAACTATAGAAAAATGAGATTTAGATTAGTGTGTAGAAAACACTCAAAATAATAGTTTTAAAAAAAGAAAATAAAACATGACCCCTACTCGTAGGAGAAAATAAAGCACATTATAATATGCTATCTTTAAAAAGGAAATGCTAAATATTTTATCTTTTCCATGGCTCACGTGTAGGAATTCTTAGAAGGAAATTAAACATAAGAATAAATTAGTTTTCTTGTGAAGCTAAGGTGTCAAGGTGACCTAGTTAAATAGAAATAGAAAAACATATAAACTATTATTCATCCTACAAAAATCTGGCAGCCAATTAAGCATGAGTGGCATCCAATTTCAATAAATAAAATATTTTTAAAAAATTATTATTAACTTGATAATGCAAATGGACAGCTTTTTATTTATCACTGTTGTAATAGTTATATTTTTTATTACCAACAGATTGGTTTAGAAGCACTGAAATGATAGCGTAATAATTATTTTAATAATAATGTTGGAAATAACGTTAATTTTTTTTGAATTATGCAAAAAAAAAAAAAGCAGAAATGACAATTATATGTAAATTGGCAATTAAGTAGAAATGTCAAATTATAAGAAATTAGCTAAAATAGGTTGGCTAGAGGAAAAACTTAAAGCACACTAAAATAGTGTATATAAAACCAAAACATGGAACATAAAATTTACCAATCTTACTGCAATCTAAAACATACCTGACAGAACATCCTACAAGCATGAAAAGATCACCTGTTCGAAAGCTAGAGAATAGTTGTTATATCTTGTAAGGACAATGAAGGTTAGCAACATAACACTTATCGAATATATAATTTTAGGCCTCAGGATTATAGGGTAAATCAACTAGCTTTATGTTTGTTATTTCTAAATATGCTTCTATAACCAATGTTAATTTTGTCTGTACTAGTTTGGGTTTTCCTATCATTAATTTGACTATCATAATTTGCATTGTAGCTTGATTTAGTTGTCTTCATACGCAAATCACAAGATACACATATCATGTGCTAAAAGATGCTACTAAGAACTTTCATCCTAGTTGGACAATGGAGTTTTGGTACAGTGTTAAAGGTACTTGACACCTGGATCTCATTTTTGCACTTTCTCTTCTTTGTCTTTGAATTCAAGTTAAAACTACTGCTAATTGTCTCTTTTCTCCATTAATTTTGATCTTGATTATCATGCAGTTGCCAATGCTTGCACTAGTGAATTTTTTTTTCAAAGAGATCCAATTGGAGAAAAAATAAGATCAGTCCACATAAACAAAATGTCACAAAGCCGCTATCAAAACTATTAACATCCATAATAATTGTCTACAACAATGGCACAAAGCAATTTCGTATGGAATCCTTTCACTAAGATTATTGCCTCCTAATGCTACTATTAAACTTTCCCCTGTATTTCTCAGTAGAATGCATGACCACTGTGGAAGCATAGACAAGGTATGTGGAATGTTCACCCAAATGCCTTAGAGCTATCTCCACCTGGACTATGATGAATGTAGGCTTCAAATAAAAAATCTATAGCATGTCAATAAAATTTTGATGGCAAATGTGTAAACTTACACAAGCTACAAGAAGCATGGAAGCACGATCTACATATAATTAATTAGAATGTGCAATTAATTCAAGCATGGTTTTATTTTTCTAAAATATAGTTAAAGCTAAGTGATAATTAGAATTAAAATTGATATGTGTAAATTTTTTTATTTTTGAATTATTGAATTCATGGATTCAATATACATAAATTTATTTAACATGATTATTTATTTTAAAAATTCAAAATAATTCATCTCTGCATATTTCTCTCTTTTTATCTCTCCCCCTCTACATCTATATTTTTCTATCTCTACTTCTCTCCATATCTCTCTAACTTCATCTCTTCCTATACCTCTAACACTCTACCTATTTCTTTCCTCCCTCTCACCCTATAAATTCATATATCTCTCTCTAAACTATCCACATTTTAGGCAAGAACTTTGACACTTTGCGTCTCTTGTTATTAGTTATAATCTTTATATCCTTGATTTTTATCTTGAAATTTTCATTTTATTATCTAAGATTATTTTCACAAAGTATAAGAACAATCACATACAACTCAAATCCAATCTAAAATACAAATTATGAAATCTCACCCTTTCCTTAATCATTGGGAGTCTTCTTGGTACACATTTGTAAGACATTGTCTACATATTTAAAGACGTTTATTTGAACATTAATTAATTTTACACAATCATTCAATAATCATTTGCACTTACAAGGAGTATTCCTAAGAACACTTCGTTGAAACACTAAAAAGAAAATTACTTTTCATTAATCTAAATCTAGATTTATTACATTTTTTTCTTGTTGTTTGCCAACATTTGAAAAGATTGTAAACTTGACCATTTTAAAGAGGAGTAAACCCTTGCAATTCAACTATCTCCTCAAGTTATCTTTATATAACAATAATCCTTAATCATTAGTGAAGAGTAGAGATCGTAGAGAATTCAAAATGGTAGAAGTGTGCAGTAGTTAGCATATCATTGGACACTTCTTTTTTTATTTGATAATTAAGCTCTATAAGACATCAAATATAATTCATTATAGTTATCACAAATAGGTACATAATTTATTTGCATTAGTTTTGTTAAAACATCACTTATCTTCACACTTATTTACTTTATTCTAATTTGCATGCATTGTATTTATCACGAGCATTCAATTAATTTGCCTTGATAACTTGTTAGGAAATTTCCATTTTTACTTTACATATATTTATCTCTTCATTTATGATTGTGATTATGAATTCGTATGCCTATAACATTTTCTATTCTATTTTGGAACCCAAAGTGACTAAGATGTTCATAATGCATTGGCTAATATCTAAAATGTTATTTTTTGCATTGTCAAATAACCTTATCCTCTTCTCATCCAACATCAATCGTCTCCATACACCCATCTCATGCCTCAAATTTACAATTCATTAACTTGGTTCAGTTAGTGAGTGTGGAAGTGATCTAAATCATGTATGTATGTTCCTATGGATCTAAATCACAAAATTTAAAATTTAAAAGCTTTACCATATTTTATGTTGGATCTTGTATATCCCTATATAGACCGCCCAGGCTCACTTTTTCCATAGGCTTTCTTTTGGTTGGAGTCCCTTTTCGTGTCACAGACCCCTTTTCCTTACTCGAACGTGAACTTTTATTTCAATGGACACATGTCATTTTCGCGGATTTTAGAAGGAAGCATGAAGAGTTATCTTGCTAGAAACTTCATCGTGATGACATGTGTCACAAACCTCTTTGAAATGAGGTTATGTCTTGGGGAGTGTGCAATGATTATGGGCATAATCTTTTGTTTCTCCTAGGACACACATCAAATGGACTGATGTTGTTCAAGAGTGTGTTTTTGGTGTCTTCTCTAAGAGCCATAACAATGATATTTCTCAGGTGGTGGTCCGTCCAGCGACAAGATTCTGATTTGGGGGAATTTTCTTTAAGAGGGGGAGAGTTTTCTTTTTGCGGAGTTAAAATTTTAGTTCTTGTAAAAAAGACTGATAATTTGACCAGAGGATATATGATTATGGGATATCATATTCACAGACTTTACTTCTAATTACTTTCATGTTGGTTAGGATTTGATTGTGCCCAACTAAACCTTTTTGGTTCTAATTGATACTGAATATACTTGAAGTTTATGTCAATTTGAATGATGATCATCTTATAAGACTCTAGCATTTTGTTTATGAAGTTGTTTTTAGTAATGGACCATGTTTGAAACTAACTATTCCAGTTGAAAGTAATTGAATGATAAAAGTATTTCATGTATATGTTGTTATCAGAAATGGATAGATGAATAGGTTTCCTTGAACACACTTTCTATTTTTTGGCTTTTATAGATGCACCCATGAGATGATATGAATGTTATGACCTATGCCTAGGATATTTTTATTACGTTATCATCTCGATAATGAAGGGATTGTGGTATACTATGCCAAATTGTGAAATAGAATTTGCATTCTGAATATTGTTGATTAATTGATGTTTATCTGATGGAGATGACGAAGACCGAGTGATACCGAGTATCATTATTGTAGAAATGGATAGATCAGTTGTTGTTTTGTCATTGATGTCAAGCAATTGATTAATTTATTTTTATTATGTTACCATGTCTTAAGAGGAGAAGTTAAATGGGTGACAAATACAGATCAGAAAATGATGAAGTAATGATGGTTTAGTTATTTTCTACTATATATTTGATGTTATCAAATTGGTACATTTGATTGATCAAGTCAGGAACTGCAATAAATTAAGTTATGACTCAAATAGATACTTTAACGAGCTAGATGGTGGTACCCTAAATTTTGAGAATTTAGAAGTCCCAATCCATTATCAAGAAGCAAGTTTTTCCATACTAAAAAAATTAAAGGAAGGAAGCTTTATGACACAAATAAATAGAATTAACTAATCGAAGCCTTCAGAAAATGCTGAAATTTCAACCTGCTACAAAGATGATGCCGACAGAGGCTGAAGATGGTCAAATTTTAAAAATCTAAAACTGACCCAGTTCAGGAAAGCAAATTTCCTATCTCCAGAAAAAATATTAGCTTTTCACGATGTGTTTTGGATTTTTTACCAAAGCCAAATCTGAAAGTTAGGTAGTTATTTTTTAGTTAGTTTATTATTTTTTCAAAATATTTTTTAATAAGGGTTGTGTCTTTTCACCTTAAAGAGGTGTGAAAGCCACTCAAACACATATATACATAATGTAAAATCTAAAGAGAAGACAATACAATATAATACAATTTCACATATTTGGATAGTTTTTAATCAACAAGTATAAACATGGACCTGGATGTCCTATTTTTTCAAAATCAATAAAGATAAGTCCCTTTTCTTTCACATGTGTAATAGTTTCATTGTCATTTTACAATTAGTCCCTTGGATAAACCAATAGAACTTCTTCAAAGTGATAGTTTGATGTGCATGCTTCCTGATTTGATTCATAGTCTATATTTT
>MU224097.1:3093897-3108286 GCA_018584345.1 Thuja plicata | reverse complement strand
TCACAAGTTTTAGAATGTCTTGGAAGGAATCTTCCAAAATCTTCACTTCAGAGCTCCATGTCTTAAACAAAATCTGACTTATATGAATCAATCCATTCAATGCAAAAGATGTAGTTTCAACATTCTTTGAGTCTATGGGTAAGCCTTTAGCCAATGAATCTATAGTCTTTTCTAAATATGTCAAATGTGCCTCAAGTATTTATAGCTTCGGAGTAATGAAGTTCCTCAGTAAATTGAATCTGTTCAGTACTCTCTCCTTCTCATTCTCCAATACACTGATCTTAGCCAATATCTTTGTCACTTCTGTGTCTAACTATGTAGTGGTCTATGAAGATGTTTCACAACCATCCATTAACCTGTTCAAATTTTCCCTTTCCTTGGCAATAATATCTTCAACATTCTGAATGTGTCTGATAGGATTCATGCTGTAACCAAATAATTTTCTCCCATGTGTAATGCAGTTATTTGCATTTATCAGATAAGTTTTCACAACTCCTAAGTCCCATGAGATGGACTTGCATACTTTTATCAGCTTCTTCTCTTCATATGTTTTCTCTGCTTTCTCCTTTGCAATCTTCAACAAATTTTCAAAATGGCCATCAAACTCATCAAGTGTGACTTTCAAGTTCTCAATATCATCTTTGTTCTAGAATACTAAGGTACTAGAAGCAATTTATTCACAATATCAATAGCTCTTGAAATCATCTTTATTTTCTTATCTCCTTTCTGTACTAATTTCTCCTTTGCTTTGTTCAGTATGGTGAATGCCAGTTTCACCAGTTCATCTTCATCCATGTTATCGACATCTACATTACTACTTGCCAACAATAAGCTAGATGGTAAAGTTACCTCTTCCTTCTCATCTTATTTTTTCTCAGTCTTCTATCCTTCATCCTCTTTCTACTCATCTTCCTTATTCTCCTCTTCCTTCTCAGGTTCATCAACAATAGAAGTGTCCATGGTTACTGCCACACCAGAAACATAGAAATCTATAGTAGTGTCTTCTTTACCCTCTTCATCATTAGTCTTTGTGTCCTTTGTGCTATCATCCATTCCCAATTGTGTAGGTAAATCTGTCTTAGGAGGTTGGGGCTTGAAAAAATTACTTCTCAACAGTATCTTCTCAAGTGCCTTCTGAGTTTCCTCAATCACTTCATCATATTTCCTCGCCATTGTCTTTAGTAATCTTGTCTTTTTCCTCAACAGGGTTTCAATTCTTTGACTATAGTATCTCTCTCTTATACAGATAAAATAGGTAGCATGTCATCAATCTCTTTTTTTCTAATCTGATCATCTTCAACTTGTGCCAAACATTTTTTTCTTTCCAATTTTGTATACAAATCTGAGGGTATGCTTCCTTCAACTTCCAAAGGTGTCTTCTTGAAACTAAGCATGTGTTCTATTACAATGTCTTCAATTTTTAGTTTATCTGCTTCTTCATAGCTGTCATAATATTTATTAATTGAAACCAATTTTCCTTGTTCAATTTCTCTTTTCTCCAGCATTTTAATGTTAGGTTTCCATGCTTTATTCTTTTTCGTTCTCTTCTCTTCTTCCTTAGCTATGCTCTTCTCTTTTGTCTGCATACTAGATCTAGTTACTCTAGTAGTAACTTCCTTCACTTGTTCTGCCTGCTATTGTGGTGGAGGTGTGTTATCAACCATAATTACTTCAGGGGTGGAAGGGGCATTAGTGCTTCCACTAGCTACTCCAAGGGATCTATCTTCCATCTTCTTCTTCATATCTTTCAGTGCTCCCTTAGATAGACTAGCCTTGACTCCACAGTCATGAATAAGATTAGCAATCTTTCTCTTCCTCTGTCCTCTATACTGTTCTTCTCTTACCTTCTCTGACTTCTCCTCATATGTTCCCCATCTCTCTTCTAATGTATTAACTTATGATGCAAGAATATGTTCTACTTGCATGGTGAGTACTTCGGAACTCACTTCATAACCCATAGGGTAACACCATTTCTTTCTAGGGGTCACTGCCTCAAAACATACAAAGTCTATTTCAATCATAAAACAAATTGTGTCCTTGTACTTCTCAAAAATGCCCTCATGTAGTCTGTATCTAATCTTCATTTGTCTTTGTAGAATTTTAATCATTGCAAACAGTTCTCCATCTACCCAAGTAGTGTTCTATCTTTTGTAACCCTGTGAGATTAGTATACCAGTAGGAACTCTAATTTTCCAGCCACTAGGGTGTAGACCAGGAAACTTATGTTCAATATGAATGAACATGTGTACCATTAATGATCCAAATCTAAAGGTTTTCATTCTGTGTTTCTTCACAAGCATTACATTCTCAAGGAATTGATGTGCCAATACCTCACATAGGTTGTACTGTGTGTTTTCTTTTACCATTCTCCATTCCATCATAATAACTCCAGCTGATACTGAATTAGGTCTACTACTATAGAAAAATTTGTAACCAAGTATCATTGCAATCAACCTTACATCTTATTGAAAAATATCATTTACTGTCATTACCCTTTTATTCCACTTTGAGTGTGTTAGGGTTTTGACTTCCTTCTTAACATGTTTCTCAGCAACGGGAACAATTCTGGTGTTATCTAAACCAGTAATCTCATGAATTAGGTCACTACATATCTTCACAGGTTGGCTACCAATCCATATGAATTGGTCATGAACCCTACTCATAAGTATTTTGAACCATTCATTTTCATCGAAGTCGCACAAGTCCATAATCTTCATTATACTTAATTGACAGACATGTTTCCATTCTTCCTTCATGACTCTGTTCTTAGTCATATCTTCCATTTTAGTGAGTATATCATCCTCTCCTAATGTTTCATAATTACAATGTATGTAAGCCCTGATGTCTTATACGTGGAGTATGCCATGTGGGGTCTATGAAAATGCTCCTTTTGGATCCTCTTCACATGATGTATAAGGATGTTTCTTGAATTTGTATCTAGGATGATCAACAACATAAAAAATTACAGGTGCATCCATAGCTTAGATAATGTAGAATACCTTTCACACGCAAAAATCTGAGTTTATACTTTGATCGATCATGCACAATAGGTGTAGAAATGTTTGAATACTTCTTCTCTCTGATCTCCTCGGCTCACTCCTTGTCAAATGATAGAAAAATAGATCATAACATGGTGCTTTATACAAGTTAGGCTATGACTTTTCTTTTTCACTCCAAATTGTCTGGTCGGCTGCTGAATCTCGCAATCAAAATATACAAGTCAGCTGATGATGTGCTCTTAGATATATGATCCATAATGTTAGCTCAACATATTCCCAAGCTTGCATGAGCTCACTACATGATTTGAGGGGCAGGATAAATTCTGTTGTGTTGTATTTAATGCTCCCCTAAGGCCATGATTGGCCAATTAGGTCGATTCTATCTTGCTACCTTCAGGCGAAGATCCAGTAGAATCTACTGACTCTCCCTAAACTAATGTCTCACTAGTTTCTTTAATCTTCCATATCTTGCCACTATTTTTGTCTTCTGCTTTCTTAAAACAATTTTCAAAATCATTCTTCACATCTACAATACTCTTGCTAGTATCATTTCCATTATTCTATGAATTCATAGGAGGTGGTTTTCTTCTGTTATCTACTCCATTATACCTACAAAACTTTTCTATATGTTTTGGATTATTGCATTTGTAACATATAGGATGTCTTCTTTCTTGATTAACTTGTAACTTATAGTACTTTGCAATGTGCCCAATGTTATTACATTTGTAGCTTGTAGGTTTCATTGTAGGTTCTCTTTCATTGTCTTTTCTATATCTAGATTGATTAGGTCTTTTGCATTCAATATTCTTGTGCCCATATCCATTATAGTTAAAACAATAACCAGAAAAATTTCTAAAAGGGGCTTTACCTCTACAATCTTTCTTCATGTGTCCAAATCTGTTGCAACCAAAGCATCTGCCTCTAAAAGGTCTGATCTGCTCTTTAGGTTCTTCAATAGATAGTTTCCCAGCATCAATCTTCTCTACTGATTTCTCTTCTTGATTCTTTGAACATTCAGCTTCAATGAAGCCAATACCAGTCATGTCACCTTTAGGATTATGCTTTTATAACTATTCATTAATCAAATTACTACTGGTGTGAAGTTTCTCAATGTATTTCTTTACTTCAGTGAGTTCACCTTTCACAATCTAATTGTATTTCTCCAGTTCCAAGTATTTGTTCTTCTAGTTGTTAGCTTCATCTTTGATTTGATTCAATGCATTGTTCAAGGTTTCTTCAGCTTTCTTCTTAGCATCCTCCTGTATCTGTATTTCTTTAGCCATATTCTTGTTCTCAAGATTCAAAGTCTCAATCTCTTCTTTCAGTTGCTTCACCTGATCTGAATTGTCCTCATCTGAGTCTTCTTTTATCTGAACCACAAGATCTTCTCTTTGACTTCTAGAAAGTTTAAGCTGTTCTTTCAGTTTCTTTATGAATTTCTCAGCTCTTTGGAGGTTGAGCTTCAATTCTCCATTTTCTGCTTTAGCATTGTCAAGATCTTCAAGTGCAGCTTCAAAGTTCTCCTGTAAACTATTCAAATCCATTCCGATCTCCCTCAAGCTGTTAGGCTTTCTCTCCAAGGTCCAAAAGCTTTGATACCAATTGTTAGGATTAGATAATACTGAGAGGGGGGTGAATCAATATTATAAAAGTTAATTAAATTCTTCAACCACTTGAACATTAACAATACAATTGTAGTAAAGGAAAGAACATAAAAAAATAACACAAAACTCATAACAACATGATTTGTTTACGAGGAAACCCTGGCCAAGGGAAAACCCCGGTGGGGATGATACCCACAAGCATGCACTAAAGTATAATGTCCCTATTAGGAGACCTAGCCCTATTAGAAGCTTAATATTACATAGTACATTTCCTTGTTAAAGGAATAACAACCTTGTTAAAGGTTCACAACACCCTGTTAGGGGCCAATGAGCTTACAACTCTTACAATGTAATTATGTTACAAAAGGTTCTTAGTGATGAACAAAAACAAGCATCATAAATGCTTTGATAGTTCCTTTATAGCTCTGCCATTCTCTGCTCTGCCATTCTCATGTTTGCTTTGCATATCCTTCACTTGCTCACAACACCCAATCTTTACCAAAAAGATCTTAAATATATATCTTTTTAGCTTTACAAAGTCATCTTTCAAAATAAATATTACAAACAGTACTAAGTTGACCTTCAATACAAAATACAATTAATATATTAAAAATTAAATGTATAGTCAATGCTCTTGCATAGTCAAAGTGTAGACTATCAACAACAAAAATATGTCTTTGATTTCCTGGGGTCCAAGTCTTGCTCCTTTATTCTTCGCTGCTATTTAACTGCTCTGTATTGCTATTATCTGCTGTCTGTCAGTCTTCAAATCCTCATAACTCTCTGTACAATTATCCAAAACCAAATCGATCTTAGCTATATGCCAGAAATACTCCATACTATCTTCCACTAAGCTCGCATGCCTTAATTCATTGATCTCTGTCTTCGACATCCAAAACAATACTGTATGTCTATTTCTATACTTAGTTGATTTTGGACATACCAAAACTTAGCTTCAAAACAATCGATCTCAAACCCAGATGTGTTTCCATAAATGACAACCAAAAAGTGTATCATATTTCCCAATTTGATCACTTGCCAACACTACCTACCATCAATGCCTCAAGTTTCTACATCATGGTAGAGAAATCAAAATTCTAGGGGATCCTAAACCATTTCAATACTAAAAGAGACTAGAAGGAAAACAATCAAAGTATTGTCCATTGAATGAGTTCAGTCAAACTTTCAAGAAAGCAACATCTGTTCAACAAACCTCTTCGGCTATAAAAAGGACATCAGAGACACAAACTGATCAATCCAAAGGAAAAGAAAAGGTCACTAATGACAAAACCCCTGAGTATGAAACAAAGATCACTTTCACAAATGAGGGCATGGGAGAATACAAATTTGAAAGTGCTCTATGCATTGGACAACTCCCTTTATCCCCAAAGTCCTATGGGAGATCGTCATTGTTAACTACCTTTAAAGAAAAGGACCTTATGCAATGCAAGAAGACCACTTTTGTACATTGGGGGTCTTTGTCAGATGAGCGCATGGAATCTAATGTCCTTGATTGGCTTTACAATGAATAAGAAGGAAAACTAGTAACATTCCCTAATGGAAAATATATCAAGGCGACCCCCATTGTTGAAAGCATGGAATATCATGGCATTGGCCTTGGCACAAATGAAACTGGTAAGAAGAAAATTGTGATAGAAAATGGCTATCCTCGAGGACACAGATTGGGTTCCATATAAAATAAGACTAACTTCTCCAAGGACTATTGTTTAGGCGCCTCAGATTTAGACACTAAAGAAGAGTTTTTCAAAGTCCCTTTCCAATACGTTGAAGAAGACCTTGATGACTTTACCCATGTCCTCACCATCACACAAGTCAAACTTTCATCCCCTCATCTTCCCCTCACAAACGCCAAACTAATTTACTGGTATCAACAAGATTCACAACCAGCTTTAGACATATATGATTCTGAAGAGGCAGTATTATCTCTCTTTGGAATTAAGAATCTCTGAGAATACGAGCATCAAATTCACTTCAATGAGCAAGCCTACTTTGGTAGCCAATTCAAATCTCTTAATTGCAAAATTGAAAATAAAAATAAAAATAACTGAAAATACAAAAACATCCCTTGGTGAAAACCTCTCACATGCACCTTCGAATGAAGAAAAAGACAAAATAAAGGATGCATCCTCTAGTGAAAACCTTTTTGAGGCGCTAGAGGAGGGAGAAGCTGACCTACCATTCATATCATTAGAAATATAAATATCCTCCATGATCATTGAAGAAACTATCTCGAACAATCTGGGTACATAAGAGGATCCACAAATCACTTACATTGCAGTCTCTCTTAGTGAAGAAAAGAAAGACACGACTGTATTCCTTCAAAAGCGTAAAATCAACTTTTCTTGGACCTACAAAGACATGCCTGGGCTTGATACAGATCTTGTCATGCACCATCTTGCTGTGGATCCTAATATGAAACCCGTCAAACAAAAACTCTGAAAGATGCATCCTCAAGTGGAATTGGTAGTCAAAGTAGAGCTGCAGAAGATGCTTGATGCAGAAGTGATTTTACCTATAGACTATCCTAAATGGGTCCCCAATATTGTACTAGTAGGAAAGCCTACTGGGGGCATCCACATCTGTACAAACTTAAGAGACTTGAATCTTGCATGTCCTAAGGATGATTTTCCACTTCCCAATATTGATATTATAGTAGATTTTACTGCTGGACATGAGATTTTGTCCCTCATGGATGGCTTATTTGGTTATAATCGAATTAGGTAGCACTGGAAGATCAACACAAGCCTGCATTCACAACACCTTTGGGTACATTCTGTTATCAGGTGATGCCCTTTGGTCTTAAGAATGCTAGAGCAACATATCAAAGAGCAATGAATACCATCTTTCATGATCTTCTCCATGTCATCATGGAAGACTATGTCGATGAAATTTTGGGAAATTCCAAGACATGAGAATCACACATCCCCATCCTCACTACAATTTTTGTGCGATTGGAGAAATACAAGCTTTGGCTAAATCCTAAGATGTGTGTCTTTGAAGTACAATCTGGTAAGTTGCTGGGATACATTATGTCATGACATGGAATAGAGGTAGACCCAAAGAAAGTGAAATCCATCCTAGAAATGCCACCACCTAAAACATTGAAATAATTGTGCAGTTTACAAGGAAATTTTCATTCCATCAAGAGATTCATGTCATAGCTGGTAGATAAAGTACATCCCTTCTCTCATCTCCTACGCAACAATATCAAGTTCCAATGGGATTGCTTATGTCAAAATGAATTTGAGAAAGTAAAAGGATATCTGGCTAATCCACCCGTGCTGGTGCCACTTGTTGTGGACCATCCTTTGATTTTGTACATATCTTCCATAGAGGTTGCATTAGGTGTTCTGTTGGCACAATTGAATGATACTAGAAAAGATCGAGCAATTTATTACCTTAGCAGGACACTTATCAGTTATGAGTTGAATTATTCCCTCACTGAAAAGGCATGTTTGGTTATTGTCTTTTGTACATAAAAACTATGACATTATATGCTCAATCATAAGATTCACCTTGTCGCTAAGATTGATCCATTCAAGTATCTCATGTCATGAGATTCTCTTACTGGTCATACAATGAAATGGGTTATGATCCTCAGTGAGCTCGACATTGTTTATGTGGATCAAAAAGATATAAAAGGACAAGTCATTATAGATCAGTTAGCAGAAGCACCTGTTGACAGACAACATCCACTAATCACTGATTTTCTAGATGAATCAGTCCTCAATCTTGCCCTGAGTATCTAATTGAAACTTTATTTTTATGGATCCTTTACTCAAAAAGGATTGGGGGTAGGAATCTTTTTTTTTACGCCACAAGGGGATCTCATCCCTAAATCCTATAAATTACAATTTCCTTGTGCCAACAATATTGCAGAATATGAAGCCCTTTTACTTGGACTCTATCAGGCCATACAATAGAAGATTCTCAGTTTTTTAGTATTAGGTGATTCACAATTGGTTATCAAACAAGTCGTGGATGAATATCAAATGAAGGATGATAAGATGCTTCCCTATTGTCGCACAGTTGAAGACCTTAAACAACATTTCACTGACTTGGTCTTCCAGCAAATTCCATGCACAAACAACAAAGTAGCTAATGCAATCACTACCATCAGGTCCCTGATTACCATGCCAGAGCATAGTACACGGTGCGAGTTTCTTGTTGAGAATCTTACGGTTCCTTCCTATGACCAACTGAATTCTGAAATGGTGTGTGAAATTGTTGATCCTAACTCCCCATGGTATCAATACATCTACTCCTACCTTCACGCTGGACATACCCCACTTGCCTTAACACCTAATCAATGGAAAACCTTCATTCATCACACTTCCTATTACACGATCCTCGGTGATACCCTATTCAGAAAGCACTTCGACAAAAATCTTCTAAGGTGTCTGAATTTTGATGAAGCATAAACTCCCTTGGAGGAGGTACATCAAGCAATTTGTGGGGCTCAATCCAGTGGACTCAATTTGGCCAAGAAATTTTTACGTATTGGATACTACTGGCCTACCATGGAACAAGATGCCTATAACTATGTGAAGAAATGTGTTCCTTGTCAGCAACATAGCGATTTGATACACACTCCCTCCCAATCCCTTCATCCCACCATCACTCCTTGACCTTTTTCCCACTGGGGCATCAACCTAGCTGGCTAGATTTTTCTAAATTCTTCCAATGGCCATAATTACATCCTTGTTTCCACTGAATACTTTACCAAGTGGGTCGAGGTTGTTCCTCTTACCTATACTACTAGAAAACATATTTTGAAGTTTATTTTGAACTACCTTATCTGTCACTATGACATTCCTTAGGACATCATCACCGATAATGGAGGACCTTTTAAAAACAAGGATGTCATAGAGCTATGTAGAAAGTTTGGCATTACCCACCATACCTCTTCAAAGTATTTTCCACAAGGAAACAGTCAAGCAGAGGCTATGAATAAAACTATCCTCAAAATACTAAAGAAAACAATCGATGATGTTGGCCGTGATTGGCACCTTCGCCTCAATCTTGCCCTTTGGGCCTACCGCACTTCCATATTTAACCCCACTAGAGCCACTCCATTTTCCCTTGTCTATGGCACTAAGGCTATTCTACGCATTTAAATTAAGCTCCCTTTCCTCAGAATTTCTCTCAAGAATCTATTGTCTGAAGAAGAATACCGAGTTTCTCACTTGCAAGAGCTTGAACTCCTCAATGAGAGATGCCTTAGTTCCCTAAATCACCTCTACATGTATCAAAATTGCCTCTGCCTCCAGTTCAACAAGAGGATCAAACCTCGCCAGTTTGAGGTTGGTGATCTCGTCCTCCCACACAATATGAAGAATCTCCAGAATCGTGAAAAGAAAGGAAAGTTTGAGCCTAATTGGTTGGGGCCCTTCATAATCACAACAAAGTTTAGATCTAACGCTTATCAGATTGCCACACTAGAGGGAGATTAGATCCCTGATCCTATAAATATCTTGCATCTCAAGCACTTATATGCTTGATCCTTTAGCCATCCGTTGTACAATAGAAAACTGTCAAAAAAATAAAAATAAAAATAAAATAAAGATAAATTTTTTAAAAAAAATGCATAAAAAAGCAAAAGAGAAATAAATTCATCCATTTTTGAAAACCACTTCGGTGTCACAATGGATAAGTACCATGGTGAAAACTTATCTTAGGTGCCATGTGTAGTTAGATCCACCATCTATTTCAAACACCTTTCATGTGGCATTCATCACCTTCCATAATAAATTCACTACCCATATCTATGTAGGTAGTCCACTGACCACTTTCCACTTCCGTAGTAAGATCGCATTCTCGCATGATTAAGTTTACCACAACAATGAGCTTTATTCCAAACACAGTGATCGCAAACATTTTCATCAAATCAGCAGAATGATTGACTTTCCTAGCTTTATTCTATTCACAAGCAATTACCAGTGAATCCCCATTTCAATCAATCAATCTTTTGCCCATCAGGATACATCCTTTCGGTGCCGAATTTTACATCAATCCTCACATCAAACTTGCTCATGACAAGAACTTTTGGACTGAATTACCACTTGGTCATGATGCTTTTTGTTGATTGTATCTTGTGTTTCAATATGTCCTTGTCATGGATGCCTCGATCTTTCATATCTTGGTCCATTGTGAAAAGTACCTATTGGAATACATGTCATTGGTGGTATGATCCATTTTTCATAGTTTATTAGTGCACTTATGTTTGATGATTAGTTATGACTATATCTGCCTCACTGGGGGAAAGATTCATGCATACCAAATCCCTAAAGAGATCTAGGTGTACTGCTTCTCCTCATGAGTAACATTTCACAGGTTCCATAATTCCTGATATCTTGCATTCTTGTTCCTAGCAACTATTTATCTACGAGTCTAGTCCACGCAAAGGAACCATGTCACTTGTGTTTTCTAACACATGGTGCATATCTCCTATTGCAAAATCAAACTAGGGAATTCTCTCCAACATTAACACAGTATAAATCCCACACAAATCATGTAGTTAAGTTACATTTTAGCTAGGCCCTATTGTACTTTGCATTTTGCTCTTGGAAAGGTTTCTGTTTATTCCCCCTATCCAGCTACCTAAGTGATTTTATTGGACCTATTTGATACACACAAAAACATTGTCCTCATGTGGCCCATTTTGCATCCATCTCACTACATTTTCTTAGTTGCATTCATTAGGTTCATTTAGTTTCATTACATCTCATTTTTATTTAGGTTGCTTCAAGGCTTCATTTATTTTCATTGCATTTAACTAAATTTTAGTTGTATTCATTCCATTGCATTTCATTATCAATTCATTACCTTTCATTATTCATTGTATTTTATTATTAATTCATTGCATTTCATTATTCGTTGCATTTCATTATCAATTCATTACATTTCATTATTTGTTGCATTTCATTATCAATTCATTACATTTCATTATTAGTTGCATTTCATTATCCATTCATTACTTTTCATTATTAGTGCATTTCATTTTACATTCCATTGCATTTCTTTAGATTTCATTCATAGTTACATTTTATTTCATTATCATTAAAATCATCTCATTAAGCATTAATCCTTCAAAGTTGCATTGTTCATCCATTATAAGTCATATTCATTAATCATTATATATTATACACATTTATCCATTTTCATTAATCATCAAATGCATTACATCAACATTACATTTTCAATCCATCACATTACATAAAATAAAATTCATCACAATTATCCATCTATAAGCATCAACATGTATATTATTAACCATCCTATGCATCACATCCCTGCATCACATATAGGTTAGCATAATCATATACATCCATCACATCATGCATGTCAGTCATAAAATCATATACATCTGCATATAGAATCATAACACATCCATAAACACAACATAGATCCACCATAATATATGCCTATATATATAAAAATGTCCATAGTGTACATCATACATCATACATCATACATCATAAATGCATGTCTACATCTCCAAAACTACAAAAATGTGTATCTGAATGGTCTGATAAATCATGAGGGTGGTTGTGATGGTCTCGCACCCCCTCCCCCTCTAGATGGAAGAGGTGGTAATCCCACTGAAGCCTGTGAGTCCCGACCTATACTATGTGATACTTATCTCTCTGAATAGGCTGGCTGTTGTTGAACCTCTAGCACCGCCCCAAAATATAGGCCCATATAATATGAGGCTTTTCGACCTCTCCTATCTCCCTCTATGTGTGCTATAAACGTGTCTTCTAACACCTGACTAAAACCACCGACTGTGGCTGCATGGTAGGATATATCCTGCTCTACCCAGTAAGTCTCTACTTGTCTCTGTGCAGCATCCTGTCGTGATGTGAGGGCCTCTATTTTCTTGGCCATGGAGGCTAACTCTGCTCCTAGGGCCTCCTTGTCCTAACCCCCCATGGTAAACTCTCCGCTATCTACCTGTGCCAGTAGTAGGTCTAGTGTTCTTTGTGCACCATCTACGCGTGTAGTCTCTCCATCCAATACACCATGTACTCAGGAAAAATCCATATGTAAGATTCTCTCTATGGTCTAAGAGGTGGACAACAGTCCCTGTACCCTCGCTAGCTCTACTTATACACTACTCTTGATAGCCTGTGATGTGGCTAAAAGCCCCTGTACTCTCCTAAGCTTTGTCTGTGGGCTATCCCGCTCTGTAACCACTGTGTCATAAGCCTCCTAAGATGCTACTAGTAGCCCCTGTACCTATGGTATTTTCCCCTGTGGCCCCTATCCCTGACCCTATATATTAGGGATGCTAAGTGGCTTCCTCCCTGTGGGTACCTGTACCTATCCTCATCGCCTCGCAATGGCTACCCTTGTCTGGAATATCCTCCCTCCATCTCCTCCATCTCCCCCATCCTCCTCATCCCCATCCTGTCTACCACCCTCCTCCCCTCTGGCCGGCTTCTCATCTGCCTGCACTACACCTGGTATAGTCAGTCTCATTGGCCTATGTGCCGCCCACCACCGTGCAAATGCAGGATCTACTCCTGCGTCATGTAATGACTCCCGAGCCCTAATCCAAGGAACCTCTATCATCCCAAGCCAGGATCCCCTAGCTCCCCGTAGGTCTACTCCAATGCCCCATATACTCCCCACCTCCTGAGTCACTAGTGGGTGAGGGAACCCATCCGGTACTGCATCCTACAAATGTCCCATCTGCCTACACACCCTCAAAGACATGTATTTATATATCATATGGGAAATACGCCTTATCAACTAGGAATCCATCTGGACAAATATAAGGTAATAAGAATCATAAAATACATCCTCCATGTATGCCTATTATTGTGGGTCCTGGCGACCCCATGCCTCGCACCCTGCATAGGGTACCCACTCTATCTGGCCCATCTCATCTAGCGTCCGACACTAATATCCTATCGAGTCTGTAGACTCATAGCTAATCAGAGGTCTGTATCTATAGACAAAAGGCTCATATGCCTCCCTAGTCTCCTGTGTCCTGATCGGGCAGATGACAACAATATGCTCCCATGCCCAAACTAGTAGCAATGTGACACCTCCTCCTAGTGCTCTTACCTTATGGTAGGCGCACATATGTAACTCATAGTATAACTACCCCAGGATAGAATATCCCCAGCAGTACTGTGTCCCCTCATCCTTTAGCATATTGCTCAGGACCCATGCCCAACCAATAGTAAACCCATGACCTGCATGATCTAGCATCATCCGTCCCCCGATCAAACTTGCTAAGTATACCGCTACCCGCCACAACTGTGGTTGTGCTGACATCGCCCCCGCCCATGACATCCACTGTCGTGTAGTGGAAATTGTTATCATTTAAGTTGCACACTAAATTAGTAAATTGATTGTTATCTTACATTGGATTATGTATTTTATAGTTATTGTCCTAAATGCAGAATTGCTTAAATTCAGAAGATGAAAGTACACATGCAACATTACAAATATAAACACTAGAAAGCTTGCATAAAGATATATCTATTCAACACTATCATTCAAATATTGAAAAAAAATACATTGTTTTTGCATTCATGTTGTATGCAATGAAAATTCCTGCAGCTACAGAACAAGTTAAAACATGCATATACAAGATATACCAAATACTAAAAGCATGCAATGAACTCGAAATACAACTAAATTCTCACTACAACCTCCGATGAGCTAAAACAAGTGCACCCAAGACTTGTTTGATTTTCTCTTAGAGATTTTGTGGGTGTGCTCTCCCAACACAATGCAATAAAATCCCACTAT
>MU224097.1:3081873-3093646 GCA_018584345.1 Thuja plicata | reverse complement strand
AATTCACTAACTAGTTGCAAAATGAGGAGTGAGGCCTCCTTTTATGGATTTGCTATGAAAGATGGAGGGCTAAGATTAAGTGGTGAAAAATGAGTGGCTGAGATGAAGGGTTAGGTAGGGTTTTGGTAGGAGTGAAGGAGATTAAGAGGCAAAATGAATGAATGGCTAGGATTAAGAGGCAAAAAGAGGAAAAGTCAACCATCACCTTGGAAAAGGTGATTGTGCACATGATTAGAGGTAATCCACCTTTAATTAAGATTAGAGGAATAATTAGCAAGAGGTTAATTTAGAGAAGGTAAATGAAGATTAAATTAAAATAATTTTAATTTAATCAAGGTTTAGAAGAACTTTAGCTGGTGGAGGGATAAAATAAATCAAATTTATTTTACAATAAGAGATGGAAGGATAATATATTAAATTAAATTTAATATACTATAGTATTTAAATAAAATTTAAATACAAGAGGGAAAATGAATTTATTTAATTAAATTAAATTAAATTAAATAAATAGAGGAATATAACAATATAGTTAATTAATTAAAAACAACTATAATGTTAAGGGAAAATATTAATAAAAATTAATATTGAGTGGGAATGGACAAATTTAAGTGTCTACATTTTGCCCCTCTTTGATGCGGTGTTGAAATTTGGCATCGCGTCAAAGAAAAGAAAATAAGAGAAGAGGATGTGCCCCCTCAAGAAAATTGGCCAAAATGGACAACTTGAACAAATTTTTTGAAAAAGAGAAATTAGGGCAGAAAAAGAAGAAGAAAGGTAGAAAAGGAGCCCACTAAAAGACCCCTTATAAAAGGGAAAAAGGGGACCACAAAAGGTCAATTGCACCAAGAAGAAGAGGGAAATGGCTAACTTCAGAGACAAGTAGCAACTGGGGGAGCAGGTTTGAACCTACAAACGTCCAGCCAAAATGGGGGAATCGGTGAGTTCAAAAACCCACTGTAATTATTTTAATGATTAGTTAGTTTTTTAATTTTTTAAATTTTGACACATGAGAAAATAAAGAAAAAAAAGAACCCAGCCGCTGGTGGGTGCAACCGCCCGTCAATAGACGGGCGGCTCTGCCTGGCTGGCCGGCAGGCCGTTGCCCAACTGGCGTTGCCGCTCGTTGGCGGACAGGCGGCAACACTGCCCAGCCAAAGGGCGCAGCCGCCCATCTATGGATGGGCAGCCTCCCCGTACTACGGGCAGTAGCACCGCCCAGCTGGCGGCTGCGCCCGCAGCCCCGCCGCGCTAGGCGACGGGCACTGTCGCAAGTCTGTGCCCAACAAGCAGGCGCAGCTGCCCGTCTATTGACGGGCGGCTCCGCCCCAAAGGGCGGCGGGCGGTTCCGCCCGTCAACGGATGGGCGGCTCCGCCGCGCTGGGTGGTTGGCCGCCGCCCGTCAGCAGATAGGTGGCTCTGTGCCACCAAACAGTGGGCACTCACCTACTAACCAACAATGATTTTTCCGCGCAAAGACATGGGGATGGACAGGCCGACCGCACGAAGTGGCGGGCACAGCCACTTGTCGACAAACAAGCGAATCGGAGACAAAAAACAACTTTGAGACATAAGGCGGAGGGCTTGACCACCTGTCAAGAGACAAGTGGCCAGACAACATGGGAAGGGGATAAGACATATCGCTAACAAGCAGGTGCCAATAACAGGTCAATGAGAAATAAAATATCCCAAGATTTAAAAACTAGGCTTTATGTTAGATCAAAAACTTACAAAGTTCATTGGTTGTAGGAGCTTGACCATGTGATTAGGTCGAAGGAGCGGTGGCTTGACATGATGGAGCTAAAAGAGGAGCTGACGGTAGCAGAGTGGGGACATGTCACATTATGTGGACAACACCATGTCCATGAGTGGCCCCGACTAAGAGTGCATAATGCACTCTTGACAACATTGATTGAGAGATGACACTCAGATACATCAAGTTTTTATCTACCGATGGGGGAGGCAATAGTGACACTGCTAGACGTCTGGAGGATACTGCGGGTGCCGATCAAGGGACATAGCCCCGAGTACTGGGTGGAGGGGGTAGAGGTGTACATGGAGGTGAGCTTTAGGAGATAGGTGGATGAGCTATCGATATCACGTCAGTGGCTGACATGGTGAGGGGGACTATAGGAAGGACTACCTTGACTAGCGCTGTACTTGGTGGGACTGATAGGAGGGAGAGTGATGCCAGATCACTCGGGACACAGTTTTTTGATTGGATGGGCTAGAGTGCTGAGCCACATGTTGGAGGAGGAGGAGGGCATAGTGTACTGCTGGGGGTACACAATTTTGGCACATGTATACTACGATCTACACATGTGTGCTTATCGTAATCAGAGGACTATAGGAGTGGGTATGACACTACTGCTAGTCTGGGCATGGGAGCACATCACAGTAGTCAGACCACTGTGAGGAGGTGGGAGTAGCAGCGATATGAGCCTTATGCATGTTGATACAGAGCACCATTGACTTATGGGGATGTGAGATCAATGGAGCTATGGCGGAGGCGATTGGATGAGATGATGTTCTTTGAGTGGATGCCATACAGGGGCTATGAGGCATGGGGATATTGGGATGAGCAGCGCGAAGCAGAGGATGGGAGTCTAGATGGGGAGTTTTTGGGCTATATGCAGATAGATTATTGGTTGATTGGCAGGATTGCATTTTAGATATCCTAGTACATGCCATCTCGGGTCCGTAGACAGTTTGGGATCATACAGGATGTAGTACCAGACAACTATCCTCAACCTCTTATTTCTAGAGAGGTAGGATCATTATGGGGGATATGAGTGGATATACAGTTGGCCAGAGCGAGCTGGAGAGGGATGCAACTAGTACCATGGACAGTGGCACATGCACAGGTAGCAGATGGAGGTATTATCATGGAGTATGGTCAGTGGTGGGATAGGCATAGACTAGTGAGATTGACTGAGCCAGGAGATGGAGTGGAGTCAGAGAGTGAGTCAGATTCAAATGATGGGGGTGTAGAGGGAGATGGGGATGAGGAGGGAGATGATGACAGCGATGGTGGGGAGGATAGAGGAGCACCGATGCCAGTGGTTAAGAGGATTAGATTATTCCAGTCCACAGAGCGAAGGAGAGGAGTGGTCCAGAGGCCAACCAAGGGAGGCCCACCACAGGTATGGAGAGGAGTAGGGTCGAGGGCACTAGAGAGGAGACATGGAGAGACAGATGAGCTAGCACATGGGTTACCTCCAGATGATTGGATGCAGGAGGATGAGGGTAGGGGACCAGAGGATGATCAGGTGGCCATCCTTCAGGTGGAGATGGCATGGCTATGGGTACTAGCAGCATCAAAGAGAGAGCGAGCAGACAGTGCATAGAGAGCCTTAGAGATATTACAGGCCCAAGTGGATTCATGAGAGTTCACCATAGTTGAGACTCATATGGGGGGAGTAGCTCAGCAGTAGATAGATGAGTTGAGACAATAGGTACAGGTTTTGACAGGCGACAAGGATCATTGGCAGAGGATGGAAGACAGGTATAAGGGGAGAGAGAGATTTCCCTATAGGCGGCCTCAGGGCAGGGGGCCTTACAGATAGCACAAGAGGCCTTTGTGGCTAGCAGGCGAGAGGTCAGACTAGTTGAGGAGAGGGACTACTACATACGACTGTACTGGGAGGTAGTCCCAGTAGGTCAGAGGGCTCCTGAGTATACTGGGAGGGCTATGAGCCGCAGCCAGACGACAGGGTGAGATGCATCACAGGCATCAATGGTGATGCAACCACCATGAGACATAGGGGATGACAACATGAGGGGGAGGGGGACCAACTACATGAGGGTCTACCCCTAGGTACACATTGATACAATTTTTGTAGTTTTTATGACATGAGATGACATGTATAGCGATAATTAGGTGCTCATGCATTCTAGATGAATACTTTATGATGTACCTATTCGATGGACTTGATGTACTTTGTCTATCCTGATGACACTACATGTATGACACTTTATGCATATTTATATGATGATGCAGTACTTATCTTGATGATGGCTGTATGATGTACTATGTGATGTGTGTGATTATTTTTTATGCAGATGTTTTTATATTATGAATGTATGTGATAATGATATTATTATGAGACTGACACTTTTTATGCAGTGACTAAATGACGTAATGTTAATGATTTATGCATGTACATAAATGATTAATGGTTAATGTTGTGAATGCATATATGTGTGTGTGAAAATTGTGTAGTGGACAATGGAATGATATGCTAATATGATTATGAAATGTAGACTAAATGAATTATGCAAGGTAAAATATTTTTTGTGTATCAAAGTGACCTAGAGGAACATATAGCTAGGCAACGACGGGGGGATAAAAGAAGGCCTCACAATGCAAAAGAATGCCCCTAACTAAAATGCAATCTAAACTATATGAGAAATAACTAAAAGGGATTTACATCGTGTCAAAATTAAAGAGCTCACCCTAGTTTGATATTGCGTTGGAAGAATACATCACATGCTAGAAAGCATGAATGACATAATTCCTTTGCATGGACCAGACTCAAAAATAGACAAGATGAGCTTTAATGATATAGATGTAGATAGGTAGTCATGATGGGACAAATGTCATAATCCTCATAGGAAGGCCCTAGTACACCCAAGCCATGATGAGTGGTCTTGGTAGAAATGTGCAAAAGGACCCTGCCCCCAGTAAGGTATGCATAATCATAACCATCTATCCAACAAAAATATACATCAAATCACCACAAATAGATCATACCACACAAAGACATGTGCAGAGGTTTATGTCATCTCAAACAAACTAAGATATAGGAGATCAAGGCCATTCAAGGGAGACTCCACCTTGCATAAAGGATGAAATCGAAAAGAAGGCATCCTGACCAAGTGGTCCTTCAGTCCAACATTCTTGCCCAAGATAGATAGAGATGCAGAATACATGATTGATTAGCTGACTTAGGATATATCAGAAAGGTCGATTGATTGGATTGATTGAATATCTTAAGGCAATAGCAATGAATAGAATAACCCATGAGATCAAGAGGTCTTGAGATCAATTTGATGAAGCGCGACATGGTCACTGTGTCTGTCAAAGAATCATGATCATGATAAGGCTCATTTTTAAATGGATCATCTATACATGTGGATCCTTATTCCAACTATGTTAACATTGAAGCATCGTGTGTGTGCAAAGTGAGCAAATTTGGCACATCAAGGCATGATTCCCGCATAGATATGGGGAAATGGAGAGGGGGAAATCCTGATAGATGGTGGATCTAGGCTAACTACACATGGTGCCCCTAAGGGGTTTTCACCATGGTACCTGCCCAAGGTGCTTGTTTACCAAGTTTTCACCATTGGACGTTTATTGCAATTTTTTTTTCAGGACTTTTTAATATTTTTTAGTATTTTTTCAGGATCATTTTTTGATTTTTTAGGATTTTTTTAGGATCATAAATTACTGTACACCATGCTGATAAGCTCATGTGTAAAACCGCTTGAGATGAAGAATGTTGACCGTATCAGGAATAGGAACTCCTTCAAGTGTTGCAATTTGATAGGCTCCAAAACCATATTTATGAGTGATCACAAATGAGCCCAACCAATTAGGCTCAAAATTTTCTTTCTTTTCATGATTCTAAAGATTCCTCATGTTGTGTTGAAGAACAAGGTCACCAACATTGAACTCGCGAGGCTTGATCCTTTTGTTGAACTAAAGCCGCAGGCGATTTTGATACACATACAGGTGGTTCAGGGCATTGAGACATCTCTCATCAAGGAGCTGCAACTCTTGCAAGTGAGCAACTTGGTATTCTTCTTCAGACATTAGATTTTTGAGAGATATCTTGAGGGAAGGGAGCTTAATTTTGATGGGGACAATAGCCTCGGTACCATAAACAAGGGAGAATGGAGTGGCACCAGTTGGAGTACGGATGGAAGTACGGTAGGCCCATAAGGTGGGGTTGAGTTGGAGATGCGAATTATGACCAGAGTCATCAATGGTCTTCTTAAGGATTCTCAGGAGGGTCTTATTAGTAGCTTCAGCCTGGCCATTTCTCTATGGGAAATATCTAGAGGAACAATGTTGTGTGATTCCAAATTTATTACAAAGTTCTGTAACATCTCTATTTTTGAATGGGGTTCCATTATCAGTGAGTATATCCTGGGGGATGCCATAGCGACAAATAATGTAATTGAGTATGAACTTAGATATTTGTTTACCTATGATATAAGTAAGGGGAATGACCTCAACCCATTTAGTGAAGTACTCAGTAGCAGAAAGGATATACTTATGACCGTTGGAGGAGTTAGGAAATATCTGGCCAACTAAGTCCAATCCCCAACAGGAGAAAGGCCAAGGGGTGATGGTAAGTTGGAGTTCTTGAGTGGGAGCGTGTATCAAATCACCATGCTACTGACAGGGAACACATCTCTTCACAAAATGGTATGCTTCTTCTTCCATAGTTAGCCAGTAATATCCGGTGCGGAGCAACTTCTTTGCCAACGTGAGTCCACTAGAGTGTGCCCCATAGATTCCTTGATGCACCTCTTCTAATGATGTCTTAACCTCTTCTGAGTCTAAAAATCTGAGTAGGGTTCCATCAAAATTCCTTTGATAAAGGGTATCTCCTAAGACGGTGTAGCGGGAAGTGCGACGGATGAAGGTCTTGCACTGGTTGGGGGTGAGATTTAGTGGAATGATCTTATTGCGAAGGTAGGCAAGGATTTCATGATACCAGGGTGATTCAGAAATTACAATAGTATACACCATCTCAAATTCCAATTGGTCATAGGCAGGGACCATGAGATTCTTGACAAGAAATACATAGCGATCCTAATTATCAGGAATAGATACCAAGGAGGCGATAGTAGCCATAGCATATGCACCCTTATTGTTTGTATGTGGGATCTGTTGGAATTCTAGAAATGTGAACTATTTTTTGAGATCTTCAATCATGCGACAATAAGGAAGGAGCTTGTCATCTTTCACCAAGAATTCATCTGTTACTTGTTTAATCACCAACTGAGAATCCCTAAAGACTAATAAAGAAGTGATTTTCCAAAGAATCATGAGGCGTAGTCCTGCAACTAATGCTTCATACTCTACAATATTGTTCGTGCACTGAAAAGTGAGCTTGTATGACTTAGGGATAAAATCCCCTTGTGGCGTAACAAGCAATATGCCTGCCCCTGAGCCTTTTTGTGTAAAAGAACTGTCGAAATAGAGTTTCCATGATGGACTCGGGGTAACAGTGAGAATGGATTCATTTGGAAAATTGGTAATTATAGGATGATCTCCAGGAGTAGGAGCTTCTGCCAACTGATCTTCTATTACTTGTCCCTTGATGACTTTATGATCCACATACTCAATGTCAAATTCACTCAAAATCATGACCCATTTTGCGGTACGACCAGTAAGAGCCGCTTTCGTTAATAAGTATTTTAATGGGTCAATCTTAGCAATAAGTTGAGTCTTATGGTTAAGCATGTAGTGACATAATTTTTGAGCACAGAAAATCATAGCCAAGCATGCTTTCTCAATCGCTGTATAGTTCAACTCATAGCTAATTAATGGTGTGAATCTCTTGTTTTAGATTTGGCTAAAAGATCATCTACATAATCCTCCATAATATCATGAAGAAGATCATGAAATATAGTAGTCATGGCACACTGATATGTGGCTCCTGCATTCTTAAGACCAAAGGGCATGACCTTATAGCAGAATGTTCCCCAAGGAGTTGTAAAGGCAGTCTTATGTTGATCTTCTTTAGAAATCCTAATCTGATTATATCCAGAGAAACCATCTATGAGGGACAACATCTCATGTCCAGCCATCAAATCCACTATAATGTCAATGTTGGGGAGTGGAAAATCATCCTTCAGACATGATTTGTTTAGATCGTGAAAATCTGTACAGATGTGAATGCCCCCAGTGGGTTTACCTGCTAGCACAATGTTAGAGACCCACTTAGGATAATCGATAGGTCATATCACATCGACATCCAACATTTTTTGTAGTTCAACTTTTACCAGAAGTGCAACTTTGGGATGCATCTTGTGTAATTTTTGCTTTATAGGTTTGATTTTAGGATCGACCACAAGATGGTGCACAACAAGATTGGGATCAAGACCATGCATGTCTTTGTAAGTCCATACAAAATTCACTTGTTTCTTATGGAGAAATTCAATCATATCCTTTTGTTCTTGTTCAGTGAGAATTGCTGCAATGTATGTGATTTTAGGATTATCTTCAGTTCCAAGATTAACCTCAATGGTATCTTCAATTAGAATAGAGGATCATTCTATAGGTAGCGTCATAAAAGGAAAGTCAACTTTTCCCTCTTCTAGCGCCTCAGAGAGGTTTTCACTAGAAGATGCATCCTTTATTTTTACTTTTTTTGTGTCAAAAGGTGCCTCACAGAGATTTTCACCTAGGGACATTTCTTTTTGTTTTTCATTCTTATTGTCTTTTTCACTTTTGCAACTAAGAGAGTTGACTTGGCTACTGAAGTAGGCTTGCTCACCATATGTGATTTGATGCTCATATTCTCAGAGATCTCTCAAGCCAAAGAGATCTAGAACTGCCTCATCGGAATCACAAATGTCTAGAGACGGTGGTTCATCTTGTAAGTTCCAATCAACAAGGTCAAGATTTTTGAGTGGAAGGGTAGGGAATGAAAGATCTAGGGCTGTGATGGCTAAGACATGATAGGTATCATCATTTTCCTTATCATTGTGGGTATCAGTAAGATCATTTTCAATGTATTCAAAGGGAATTTCTTGGAAATCCTCATCAGAGTCAGTCTTAGATTCGACCGTAACATACTCATTAGTAAAGGACCTATTGGTTTCTATGGAACCCAACCCTTTACATTTAGGATAACTAAATACTTCAAGGGGTTCTGTCATTCCATTTTCCTTAACCCCTAATCCCGTGCCATGGTATCTCATTTTTTCTACTATAGGTGGTGCTTTAACATATTTTCCTTTAGAGAAAGTCATAGGATTATCTTGTCCATCTTTATAAAGCCAGGATAGTATGTCATGTTCCATATGCTCATCTAAAAGGGATCCCCAATGTTTAAAAGAAATCCCTTTGTATGCCTTGATTTCCTTATCCTTCTGAGGGAGAATCCGAGAAGGCTTACCATATGATCATGGAGAGACAGGGAGTTGTCCAATGCAAAGGGCATTTTCAATCTTATATTCTCCAGGACCTTTGTTGGTGAATGTGACTTTTTCATTAGAATCAGAGTTGTGGTCTTCAACAACTTTCTCTTTACCTTTAGAAGACTCAGGTTTATCAGAGGTCTCCCCTTTTGTAGCCTTGGAAGTGTCTTTAGGAATCAATCTAGAAAATTCATTTAATGGACAATAATTAGTTTGGGCACCTTCCAATCTCTTGCAATATTGAAATGGTTCTTGATCTCCTGGAATGGTGAATTCTCGCCCATGATGTGGGAATTTTAGGCATTGATGAAAAGTGGAAGGAACACCTCTTATAGCATGTATCCAAGGTCTTCCCAAGAGTATATTGTAAGGTAGATCAAGATCTAAAACATGGCATGTAGTCTCAATTAGGGCAGGCCCAACTTGAAGAGGGAGTGGGATTAGACCTTTTGATTCGCGTTCTCATTCATCATATGCCTTTATTGTAATTCTTTTGGAAACATAAATAAGATCTTCAAAGAGACCTATAAATTGGATCATTCTCAAAGTGCACAAATTTAACCCAGATCCACCATCTATAAGGACTCATTTTATCTTATGGCGATAAATGAGGGATTCGATGTGGAGAGGTTTATAATGGTGCAAATCATGTCCATGAAAATCTTTATCAGTAAAAACAAGGTGTTGTTGAGCTGCAAGGTTGCCAATCATAGCTTGAAATTGAGCTGCATTTATGTTTTTTGGGACACGAGACCCTTGGAGGGCCTATTCGAGGATTTATTTATGAATGGGAGATGTATCTAGAAGCTAAAGGATGGATATCTGTGTGTGAGTCTTTTTCAGTTGAGATATTAGGTCATATCATGATGCAAGTCTATTAGCAGTGGATGGCGCAACAGGCGCATTTGTTTGGTTAGGAGCAGCTTGGACAGTAACTCTAGCATGATGAGTAGTAGCATTGCAGTCAGTGCCCTTGAGGGTAAGCATATTGATAGAGTTATCAGATTCTTCAATGCAACCACAAAGAGAATCAAATCCACATGTATCGTTGATATCCAAATTTCCACACAATGAGTCAAATCCCATGATAGTATTAGTTGAGCAGTCATAAGGGGTAGTGTTGTTGTTTGATGTCGACGCAACATTAACGTTCTGATCATTTTGATTGCTTTGATTATGATCAGGAAAAGGAGTGCTGTAAATTTTCAACTTTGAATTTGATGGCTGATTGTGTCCCTCAACCTCAATTTTCCCTGAATCAATAAGGTCTTGGACATAATTTTTGAATTTCATACACTTTTTGGTATCATGTCCTCGAACACGATGGTAGTTGCAATATTCATTGTCCTTATACCAGGTAGGTTTAGGTTGATTTTCATCAAAGGGCCTGGTGTTGGGAAATATGATCAAGTCTTGTTCTACCAATCGCTGAAAGATGACATCTAGAGGATCTGCCAAAGGTGTGTATGTTCATCATGGTCATTAAGCATTATTATTATTACCAGTGTTGATGTTATTCTGAGGAAAGAGGAAGTTTTGACTATGGTTCTGTTGTTGAGAGGGTTGTTGTTGATTATTATTCTGCTGATTATTGTTCTGATTGTGATTGTTGTTATTGTTGTTATTACCTCGATTTCCTTGATTATTGGCAGCCTAAACATTCTAAACATGCTTAGCATCAGTAACTCTATCATTAACAACTCCTTTATTTTTGGACCAGAATTTTGGTTTGTCATTATTGGAATTAGGAGTATAATGTTTAAGGAGACCCTTTTGTAAGAGCCCATCCTCAATAGTCTTTCCCTTGTTAATAACGATATCAAATGTATCAGGGGCACTCATTTTCATATGAAAATCCATGTCAGGAAGCAAATTTTGAGTGAAGATATCAATTTTTTGTTGTTCAGGTATCTTCCAAGGTATACGATTCGCAAGGTGTCTCCACCTTTGTAGTAAGTTAGCGAAAGTTTCACCATTCTTTTGTTTTGTATTGCACAAATCATTGAGGGATACTTGATGTTCAACATTATAGGAATATTGTGCAACAAACATTTCAGCTAGATCAGAAAATGAAGATACAGACCCTTGGGGAAGGTTCATTAACCATTCAAGCGCAGGGCCGCCAAGAATTCTAGTAAAAAGTCTTTTAAGATAATCATCATTGTAGGCGACCTCCTGACATGCCACATAAAATTCTTTGATATGTCATCTAGGGCATGTCTCCCCTATGTACTTGTCAAATTTTGGGATCTGAAAGCATGCAATGAACTTGAAATACAACTAAATTCTCACTACAACCTCCGATGAGCTAAAACAAGTGCACCCAAGACTTGTTTGATTTTCTCTTAGAGATTTTGTGGGTGTGCTCTCCCAACACAATGCAATTAAATCCCACTATGGTAGATGCAAAATGATAAATATTTAAGCACAAGTATGTGGAACTTGCCCCAAATCTCTCAAATGATGGATGCAAATGCAAAATCTATACTAAGAATGCAAATGCAAGAGATTAACAACTAGATTGAGATGAAAATTAAACTAAAGATGAGAATGCAAGATTTCAAACTAAACTATGAAAGTGAATCTAGACTATCATGCAAAAGATGAAATCTAA
>MU224097.1:3053365-3081512 GCA_018584345.1 Thuja plicata | reverse complement strand
TTAGAAGAACTTTAGCTAGTGGAGGGATAAAATAAATCAAATTTATTTTACAATAAGAGATGGAAGGATAATATATTAAATTAAATTTAATATACTATAGTATTTAAATAAAATTTAAATACAAGAGGGAAAATGAATTTATTAAATTAAATTAAATTAAATTAAATCAATAGAGGAATATAACAATATAGTTAATTACTTAAAAACAACTATAATGTTAAGGGCAAATATTAATAAAAATTAATATTGAGTGGGAATGGACAAATTTAAGTGTCTACACATGTTAACACTAATGTTGTTCTCTAAGTATTGATCATATATAAATTTTTAATTTCATAATTGATCATTACATTGAACATTCAAATTGAATATAATAAACAAGTATTCCTTCATAGGTTACATCCTTTAATTGTAAACATAGAGAAGATGTACAATGCTGAAAGTAATAAAGGAGCATTAGAAGATTTAGGGATCTAAGCATTGCCTTGGAGAGGTCTTCTGCATTCTAGTAACTGGTCATTTGAATCTGTATGTCTTTATCTTTCTGTTAGCTCTGCATTCTTGTCTCATTTTGAGTCTTCTTTCGGTTTTGTCCTGCATCATGGAGAAAGAAAATAGTTAGATCCAAATTGGATCTAAGAAATACATATATACCTAAAACAACATGCTACAATAAAATTTTTTAGTAAATGTATCTTTATGTAAACATCAATGCAAAAAAAAAAGTATACATCTGCAATAACTAAATAAAGTATCAAAGGGACATAATTTTATGAAACCTTTTACTGCATATAGTTGTTATCCTACATTTTTCAAGAGTTTCCATTTATGAAACCAAAAAAATCTGAATCAAAGGGACTTGGGTCTTGTACCTGAGAAACCTTTTTTAGAACATCAACATGTTAGGTTAGTAAACCCAACCAGCAAACCAACATTCATACATAAATGCCATTTCACATGAAATTTACATACAAACATTGATTGAATGATTGTATTTACTAATCTAACATGTGGACATGGTGGTGTGTGCAAGCAAGTGAGATTAAATGCAGGAAGAAACACAATGTAGGAGTTCACAAGTTACAGAAGAAAAAAGGGAAATACAATGGGTGTCACGAGCCCGTGCTCGAACCTCACTGCATTGGAGATGAAAGATTTCATAAGTTTAGAAAGAAAAGAAGATACAATACACAATGTTAATGTTGTTCTAAAAGATGAATATGAAAAGAAATGATCCAGTAAAGATAAATGTTCTTGATTGAAAATTGTTACAGCCAACAAGGAGCAAACTTACAGATAAAAATGAGGTAATATTGTACCTTATCATTTTACAAATAAAGCATGAGATACTATATAATGTTGTTTTGAAACATGCATGTGGAATCAACAATGATATATCTAAATAGGAGAATGACATTAATGTTGTTATGCAGTAGTGTACATGTGCAAAGGATTAAATTGTATTATCATTAAAAATAAAATTTCATATGAATGGTCATTATTGACACTAGATAAATACTTTATCTTAGTACTTTTCTGAACATTATTATTATCTTTGAGTAAAAAGAAAAGAGAACCATGATATCCATGTTTTTAGAAGGAATAGGAAATGCACAACAAAATAGTGACGTCCTTTTTATAACAATAGGCATATACAAAATGAAATATCAATATGGCTGTTATAAGTGATGTATGTACAAAATAGGATGAACATGTGCAAAATACGGAGTCAACAATGATGTATTTAGCTATAATATGCATGCCATAATGATCAATTGACATCATATGTTCAAATATAGAAGAGTAATAGAAACGATGTTATAAAAGATGCTAGGTCATTACAATTGGCATCCAAGTGATGAATGCATAGGCATAAGTATTCACATATCCAATGATTCTAAAAAGGAAAAGTTTGGCACCATTAGTGTACAGGATTGAAATCAAATAGTGCTTCCATATATGTTCTGAGTACAATATGATTTTATTTAAGAGAGGATCAATGGTGTTGGGGTAAAAATGGTCTTCAGAAAAGAAATGTCGTGGGTTTTCATCAGCTAAGTAATGCTATCATTACAGTGTTCATATTTGATTCAATTTGAGGAGTTCAATGCATGGAGTAAATATAGTCAAGAAGAAGATGTGCATAATGAGTTTCAATTTATGAATATTGCCCATGGGAGTCATGAGCCCATGCTCGAACCCCATGGGTGATGATTCTTACAAAGTTATGTAAACAATGTATTTATACATTACTTCTTGCACATAAGCTGCATATTTTAAAAAGAAATGTTTAGACAATAATAAGTGGAAATGAAACACAAAGACATAATGATGTAAATTGAACATGTAATGTGTTTGGTTCAAACAAGAAATGTTTAAGTTTTTCCTCAAACAAAAAGAAGATGTGTTAATTCCTACGACAGGATGGTCGTGTTTTTCAGAGAAAGGATTGAATGAAGTAACTGGAGTTACATTTTATGCAGATTAAACACATGAAGGTTTTCATAGCTCAAAGGAATGTCCATGAATTCAAAAAAAAGAGGTTTTGTTTTAATTAAACAATGTTGTTGTGCTTCTAAAGAGAGCCTTAAATAGTTTGCAGTTATGAACAACAGAATGATAAGACAAGAGCCTGAGTTCATCTTTCAACCAAAAACACCGACAATCTTGCATATGTTCAAGTTTATTTCTAGATTTGCAAGAATAGCCATGTGGGTATCCCGAGTTTGTTGCTATTCATCTAACACAGTGAGCAATAATGAAGAAAATGATAGCAAATAAAGAAACATAAAACAAAGCTCAAAGTGAAGTGATATTTCATGCTCCAATGAAGGAGTCTATAGAACGAGTAAAAAAAACCCTATTTTGTTGCTGGAAAGATGTAAATCTTTTAGGAGCCCAACAAAGATGTAAACCACTAAAACCCGAAAACCTTGAAAGGTTACAACATGGTGACCCAAAAATAACTTCTATTTTGCATATGAAAGGAAAAGATAACATAAAGAGTAAGTATTATTTATCTGGGTATTAAAGTGCAGGAAGGCCAAGTTCTTTTGTACACTATGAGATTGGAATAAGTCTAAAGATGTGGCTGAAATATGCCAAGCTTCATGAACAAGTCCATAAAAATCAAACTCCACATCTTTCAGCCACAGCTTAGATCGAATCCAAGCTTACGGTGGTTAGTTCACTTCAAACAAATGGAGACCAAGTTCAAACTAAAAATTGCAACAACAGTGAAGAGAGCTGGAACCCGAGTTCTCAAAGAGCATGTAGTTAACGCCATCTTTTATGGCATGAAAACCCAAAGTGCAGGCCACGGTGGAAATAACTAGAAGCCCAAGTTCTCATGCTTTTATGGCATGCAAAGTTACATGCATGAATAGTTGTGGTTGAAGCCCAAGTTCAACAGAGAGATGCATGGGGGGTGCAATGTATTATGGCATGTAGAGGAGAGCCCGAGCTCTTAAAGAAGAAACTCCAGATTCACATTAAAGCCGCAGTATAAAGTTCAAGCCTGAGCTTCTTACATAGAAAACATGTATACTAGCAGATCACCAAAGGAGAGTAGATCAAATGGTAAACCAAAATACAAACAATGAAGAGCTCAAGTTCTTTTAAACCTTTAGTTTCAGTTGAGCTTCGTGCTCGATTTCCATATATGTATACCAACATATCACGAAAGAACTCCAGATTAACACATAGAACTAGTGGTTAACATGTAGATGAGCCCGAGTTTGAAAAAAAAAGCCCAAAAGAATAGTGAAGTCCAAATGAAAAAATGGTGGTGCAAAAAAACCCTAATTTTTCCTCAAAATTGAAAAGGCAAATGAAGTGCGAAGATGCCTATGTTCAAATTTGATAAAATTTTGGGGTCTACAATGTCAAATGAGTTAAGACCCTATCAATCACAGTGAACAAAAACATCACTACAAGTGCTACGGTAGTATTATCACATGATATGTTAGTGATATTTTATGGGTCATGTTGACCATGGAGTAAAGTCTCGAGTTTGGATGAGTTTAGATTCATGCTGTCAAGTTAGGGCTTTTTAGACCATGGTGTTGGCTTCATATGAGGTTAGGTTTTTTAGAATATGGTGTCAGTTGTGGATTTAGGGTTTTTATATCATGTAATTGGGGTTTACACAGTTGGGTCAAATTTGGATGGGTTTTTATAATATATTTTAATAAGTTGGTAAACTATGTAAAAATGATGTAAATCTTTTATGCACCAACTTTAGGGGTGGAAGTTAGAGCTAGATTTTAGGCATGACTTATGCCTTGAGTTTAGGGATTTTGAAATTATGAAGGGATTTTGAAAGCCACATTATAGGCATCATTTGGGCCTAAAATTTAGGATATCTATCTGTTTAGGAGCACCTTTAAGGGGATATATTTCATTTTTGAGATTAGCCTTGAGGGCTATATAACTGAACTTCTTATTCATTTATAAGGGTTCAAAATTTGGGAGAAAAGTTGTATTAGTGAACATATCATTCCTTTGCACTTCTTCTTATATTTTGTAACCAATTTTGCAGATTTTGAAGATAATAAAGCTGGCCTTATTATTCACATATCTTTTCTGAGTTCTGTCATCTATCCTTTCAAGTTTTTTTTTGTATTTAAGTATTTATCCCTTTCAAGCATAGATTAGTGAATTGCTCTAAATTCCTATTCTAGGTTATAAAGAATTAAAACTTTTGCAAAAGTTACCTATTTGCTGGTTAAATTCCTCCCATTAGTGGCACCAAACCCTAATAGTGAATTTTAAACCATCCTAGGCATTAAGAAGTGAAAATCATTGCAAAATTTAGTAATGTGTATCTTGTAGGTACAAAATTGCAATCCTGATAAATCTGAATACATTTGGTTTATCACCCTTTTTAGTTAGTTATTCATTTTCTTTCCAGTTATCCTTCTCCCTTTTCCCAAAACCATAAAAGTCAGTATTAGGTGATATCCCAGATCCAGTAGGAACCGGCCTAGAATCTGGAGATTCATTCTCTCATCCACCAAGGAGAATGTTTCCATGCTTCCATAGGATGGCTAGATTTTGTATCTAGCTATAGGCGCAATCCTAATTGACAACAGTTTTTGGCACGCCCAGTGGGACTGAACTGCTACACAGTTCTTTCAAAGTTATTATTTTTTATTATTGTTTTGGTGTGTATAGCAGTATATCTACCTTTTTGAAGGTATTTTACCAAGCACCTAGTGACTTTGGTTAAAGGTTTTGTTGCAGATTCAGTTACAGATCTATCTTGATGAGAAGAACTCCAATAAGAGAAAATAGTGAAGGATTCATTTATCAAGAATTATAGCCCAATAGGAGATGCAACAAATCAGTAAGAAGAAGCAGAGCATCTCAATCTGTAGGAGAAAGAGCCTCTTTGCTGGGGTCTCATTTTTCACTATTTGAAAATCCTATCTTCGAGGATCAAGCTTCCATTTCTGAAAGCCACGAGGTAATTATTGAAGATTTCAGTTTTCCTAAAGATTTAAGTGTTATTGACAATTCTAGATCATAATTACCCATTTTTTGAGGCATCATCAAAGGATCAGTTTGTTATTGTAGCATCCATAAGTGGCATTGCTACCCCAAGATTGAAAACATATCAAAGGAAGGTAACATAAGTTAACAAATCTATTTTTCAATCTGTACTCTAGCAACAAGTTCAAACTGTAGTTCAACAACAAGTACCACCAGTACAGATGGCTCAAAATTTTCCATTTGTGGCCTTTGATGCTGGCAGCCCATTGCAAATTGTCATTAATCATGACATTCCACTAGCAACACTGAAAAGTTTGACGTATTTCAATGGTGAGAATCATATTTCAGCAATTGAGCATAAAAAAGATATTGCTACTTTATGTGGATTACATCAAGTTACTCATGATGATGTAGCATTAAAACTATTAGTGGCATCACTTAAAGGTAAAACATTACTCTGGTTTAGAAGTTTGCCAATTAACTCTATTGGTACATGGGATGAGTTAGGTACTATTTTGATCAGTAAGTTTAAAGATAGATTAAATAATTTATCTTTGGTCGAGTAGTTAACTACTATTAAGAGAAATATCAATGAGCATATTTCTGATTTCAACTTTCATTTTCAACAAACTTGGGACATAATTCCAAGATCTGTTAAGCTATCTAATGACTATGCATTTTTGTTCTATTTAAAAGCATTTAACAATGATATTGCGCTTATGATACAGTCTATGGGAGGTAATACCTTACCAAATGCTTATGATATTATTGTTAGAGCAGAGAACAACTTGATACAAGCTGGAAAATTACCTCCAAGGCCTCCAATGTCTTATTGTGTAGAGATACAACCAGTTGTACTAGTTGTCATCCCACCTATTGCTATTGTTCCTCCATTGCCAACACTTAATATGCAAGTTTTAGCAGAGGAACATGCTGCTTCATCTCCTATCAGGGAGATAAAGGAGCAGACTATGGAGCTACAAGATACAAATGACACCATTCTAAGAAATTTGCAGAATTATGGCAATGAGATAATGAACCTAAAGAGACAACAAGGCTAATACAATAGGCCTCCATAAGCTACTTACCAGCAGAATAGGCCATTGAATCAAGCTTTTAGTTACAATCAAAGGGAAGCAAAGAAGTTACAATCAAAGAGCTGGTCAAGCATATAATTATGCCACCCCAAGTACTTCCAAGGAGTTAACTATAATTCCTCAAGTTAATTATGTGCAAGAAGCGAAATGGTGCAACACATGCAATGATGGGCACTATTGGCTAGATTGCCCTCATGCACTTGAATATTGAAGACATGATGTTCTAAAAGGATATTCGGTTAATAATAAATCTGAGGTACAATATGATCAATCACAAACACAAGGTAATCCTGATGTGTCTTTGGTGAATTTCAATAATGATGAAGCTATTTTAGCAGCAAATTTTGACCCCAATCAAGTGTGGAGACATATAGTAGCAGGAACAAGGTCAAAAGTAAAGGATGGAAATGATCAACAACCAAATGAAAAAGTACAATAGCCTACTATTGTAGTACAATAGTAGACAAAGCAATAGTTACAAGATCAAAAAGGAGCACAGTAGTCAATTCAGACAACAAGTGAGCCTACTGTTTTAAAACAACACTAAAAGGTTAGTATTCAAAGCTTCAATATTGTTGATCATTTGAAGAAGACAAATGTTCCCTTGTCCATGTGGGATGTTTTGGCTCTTCCAGGCCAAAAGGACATGTTACATGAGGCATTACAAGCACTCACACTATCTGATGAAGTTTTGTCTCAGCAGAACCCTAAGGTTTTAGTTGCTGCAAATGCAAGCACACCCCAACAATCAACTAAGTTGATCAAACCTCCTCCATTTTATGTCACTGTCATTATAGGACAACACCTAGTCCACAATTGCATGATTGATTCTGGTGCTACTAGCTCGGTTATGCCAAAGAAAATTGTAGACCAGCTAGGCCTCAAGTATGAGCCACTTAAAAGAGGAATAGTCCAATTAGATGGGACACCAGTTGCAACTATAGGAGTTATAAGGGATCTTGATTTAATGCTGCATGCTTGTCCTAGTTTTTCAGTTCCTATGGATGTGTACATTATATATTTTCCTCCTAACTTCTCTATTTTCTTGTCAAGAGAATTTACTGCCAAGATAGGAGGTTATCTATCAAAAGATTGGACTCACATGCTTTTACGCACAAGGTACGGTACTAAGGTTACTATACCCTTAGAACCAATTGCAAAATTATGTGTTGAACAATATGTTTCTAGTGAGGGAAATGAATCTGCAATTATATCATTTGATCAAGAGGAAATATTTGATGTTTTTGAAGTCCAAACACAAATAAGTAAGTTTCTTGATATGCTGTTAGATGATTGGGCAACTGATAATGTAAGAATTTCAGATGAACAGATTGAGGAGCCAAGTTTGGGTAATTATATTATCTATGAAGTTTCTGATTTTCTTCTAGCTGTGGTAAGAAGTTCAGATTTAGATCCAAAACAACAATCTAATGCTATTTAGAAGATTTTTTTTATGGTTCACGCAGAAAAATAGGTGCAGGAGGAGGTTGTATGCTGGTTTCACCAACAAATGAAAGGTATTATACTTCTTTCAGATTCACTTTTAGTTATACAAACAATGTTGCTAAATATGAAGCCCTCATAAATGGATTGAAGTGGGCCATTAAAAAAGGTGTTAGCTATTTGCAAGTTTATGACGATTTAGAATTAATTGTGAATCAAGTTATGAATGTGCATGCAACTAAGAATGATTTGTTACAAAATTACAAGCTTGTCGTATGTGATTTGATTGAATGTCTTGAATCTTTTAATATACAATCCATTCCTAGAAATCAGAACAAACATGCCGATAGGCTTGCTAATATTGGAGCCCAGTATGATATCCCAATAGAAATCAACAATAATAAAGGGCAAAATTTTGTTAAAGTAATTGCTAGACCTGCTATCCTTAACAATGCTGATTGTTGGCAATTTTTTGAATCTAACCAACATATTGTTAATTTTTTAAGGGAGGAAGCTGAGTTTGCACAACCAAACCAACAAAGATTGTAGGAGCAATACGAAGATCAGATAATCTAATTGAGGACAAATAAGATGCCCAAAGGTCTTGTGACCTTAGAATCTATGTTTGGTACTAATGATCAATTCAAAAAGGATAAATCCAGCTTGCAGATAAAAGAAGAACATTATGAGGAAATTGCTATTGGAAAGGATAAAGTGCTAAAAATTGGAAAGGTATGTACACCTGAAGATTGTCAAACCTTTGTTAACTTATGCAATGAATTTTATGATATTATTGCTTGGAGTTATTCAGATTTAAAAGGACTTGATCCTAATATTCCCCAGCACACAATTGAATTAGAACTAGGAGCCAAGCCAGTTAGGAAAAAATAGAGGCCAATAAATCCAAAACTAGAGCCTCTCATCTTTAAATAATTAAATAAGTTGATTGAGAGAAATATCATTTTCCCAATCAAACATACTTCATGGGTATCCAATCTGGTTCCTGTTAGGAAAAAGAATGGAGAAATCAGATTATGTGTTGATTTTCATGACTTGAACAGAGATTCATTAAAGGATAGACATCCTTTACCTTCAATGGAATAGATCTTACAGGTTATCTCAGGTTCAGAACAGTTCTCATTGCTGGATGGTTTCTCTGGTTACAACCAGATTTTGGTTAAGGAAGATGACAGATTCAAGACAAAATTTACAACCAAATGGAGAACTATGGCTTATCAAAAGATGCTATTTGGTCTATCTAATGTGGGTGCTACCTTTCAGAAGGCTATGGACAAGGCCTTCATAAATTTGATGTATAGGTTTGTACTTCTTTATTTGGATGATATAACTGTATTATCAAAGAATGCATCAAAACACTTTCAACATTTAAGAATTATCTTTGAGAGATGCAGGGAATACAATATTTCTTTAAATCCCAAGAAAAGTATATTTGTTGTCCATGAAGGAAAACTACTGGGATTTATTATTTCAAAGGAGGGTATCACTATTGAACCTGAAAGAGTAAGTGCTATTCTTGCCTTACCACTTCCTCTTCATAAAAAGGGCCTTAAAAGTTTATTAGGAAGAATAAACTTTGTTAGAAGATTCATTCCAGATATTGCTAGATTACTAATGCCATTAACAACCAAGCTCAAGAAAAATATTACTTTCAAATGGACCAAAGAAGACAAACTCAATTTTGAATTGGTTAAGGAAGCATTATCTACTGCCCCTACCTTGTTAAATCTTGATTTCTCAAAGGACTTCATTTTGTATGCATATGGGAATGTTGATAGTATTGATTTCATGTTAGCTCAGAAAAATGACATAGGTTGTGAGCAGCCAATAGCCTTTTTTAGTCAAAGACTTAGGGACTATTAACTGAATTATTCATTTGTTGAGAAGCATGTACTTGCTGTAATTAGAAGTCTGAATAAATTTAGACATATGCTTTCTAACAATAAGATAAATTTGATGGTTGCACATCCTTCTGTCAAGGATTTTTTGCTGAATAAGGACTTCAACACCAAAAGAGTTGGCTGGATCACAAAGACAATGGAATATGACATTGAAATTAAAGTTACCAAGTTGGTAAGAGGTAAGGGTTTATGTGAATAGCTTGCTGGAAATGGAGATAACACTCCAAAAGGTGATTCTGAAGTGATTTTGGCTTTAGAAGACAATGAACAAGTTGTTGTCCCAGACTTGTAGAATGATTGGGTGAAAGAAATGGTTGATTTCTTGCAAACAAGACATTGTCCTGAAGGTTTGGAAAGATAAAAAAGAAGGTACTTTAGATTGCAATCTATTCCTTATTGTTTGCTGAATAATGTACTGTATAGGAGGGATTATAATGGTGTATTGTTGAGATGCATCAGTGGAGATCAAATTAATAAGGTTCTAGAAGAATTCCATGATGGACCAACAAGTGGCCATTTTATAGCAAGGACTACAACATTAAAAATAATGAAGGCTAGCTATTTTTGGCCAAGCCTATACAAAGATGCCTTCATTTGGGTGAGAAGGTGTTTGAAGTGTGCTATTTTCTCAAATAAACAAAAGTTAGGAGCTTTACCTCTTAATCCAATTCAAGTTGAACAACCTTTTGTCAAGTCGGGCCTTGATTTTATTGGTCCTATAAACCCATCATCAAGTTCAGGTCATAGATATATATTGATAGCAACAAATTATTTTACTAAGTGGACTGAAGCTATTGCATTAAAGGATGCAAATGAAACTTCAGCTTTGGATTTTTATGAAGATCTAATTGCAAGGTTGGGATCACCTGAATCTATTGTTTCTGATAATGCTTTGGCCTTTTTGGGCACAAGAATTACTAATTGGGTAGTAAAGAATAATGTTTACCTTAGTACCTTGTCTAATTATTACCCACAGGGTAATGGACAAGCTGAATTAACAACTAAAAATATGATTTGCATAATCAAGAGGACTATTGAAGATAACCAGTGAGTTTGGAGTAGCAAGTTAAAGAAAGCCTTGTGGGCTGATAGAATCACTCCAAAATGCTCAATAGGTAACTCACCTTACAAGCTGGTTTATGGAAGAGAGGCAAGGTTCCTAATTTCATTAGAGTTGCCAAGTTTGAGCTCGATCAAGGAATTGGACCTGCTAGACCAGCAACCTATGGAGGTAAGGTTGGTTGAATTGATAGAGTTAGAAGAGATTAGGAGAGAATCCTTTCAGAGGTTGGAAGAGAATCATGTTCAAATGAAGAAGACATTTGACATAAAAGCTATCGTAAGAGTCTTTCAAGAAGGTGATTTAGTTCTGAAATGGGATGAGATGAAGGGTAGACTTGGTAAGCATTCAAAATTTGATGCCATTTGGGATGGTCCATTTGTGATTATAGGATGAAAGACCCATAATGCTTTTCATCTCTCAAATATGGAAGGAGAAGAATTCCCAATCCCAGTTAATGGGATCCACCTCAAGCATTGCTTTTGAGGTTAGTTTGGTGTGAATAAGTGCTCTACACATAGTTAGTGTCTTTCAGTTAGTTGCAGTTAGTACCTCTAGAGTTCATAAGTTTAGAAAGAAAAGAAGATACACACCATGCATATTCAAGAATCCATTGGGATTCCTTGTTATGAATAATGCATATCTCAATAATAGGATCATGGTGGAAAGAGAGGTTGTTTTTCAGATAGTTTGCTTTGCAATTTTGAAGGTTAGAATGAATAGAAACAACAAGATCAATCACATGATATGTGTATGAACATCATACCCATCATATGAGACATGGATAATTTCTGCTATCCCATATCATACACATCATTACCACACCTATACCATGCAACTGAGGTTATCGTTCAAGCTCATTCTGCCTTTGAGTTTAGTTTGTTTTCTATTTTTGGACAACATCATCATCATTTGAATTATGTCCATCATATGATACATGGACAAATTCTGCTATATCACATCATAAGCATAGGTTCAGACAACAATAATGAAGTGTAAAATGTTGTTCATTGATTTTTTTTTTGCTTTCTCTAAGTGCTGGTCGGCACAAGTTTCAATTTTCAGTTTTCATTTGGCTTTCAGTTTAAGAAGTTCAGTTGTTCCTAAAAGTTGAAGACTCTGGCCCAATGGATAAGCAAAAGGAAACTGGTCTATTTTTGTTTAGCAGGCAAACACCCTAGGAGGTTTCTAGAAAATGTTATCATTTTAGTTGCACACTAAATTGGTAAATTGATTGTTATCTTACATTGGATTATGTATTTTATAGATGTTGTCCTAAATGCAAAATTGCTTAAATTCAGAAGATGAAAGTACACATGCAACATTACAACTATAAACATCGGAAAGATTGCATAAAGATACATCTATTCAACACTATCATTCAGATATTGAAAAAAAAATACATTGTTTTTGCAGTCATGTTAACATTAATGTTGTTCTCTAAGTATTGATCAGATTTAAATTTTCAATTTCATAATTGCATTACATTGAACATTCAAATGGAATGTAATAAACAAGTATTCCTAGATAGGTTACATCCTTCAATTGTAAACATAGAGAAGATGTACAATGTTGAAAGTAATAAAGGAGCATTAGAAGATTTAGGGATCTAAGCATTGCCTTGGAGAGGTCTTTTGCATTCTGGTAACTAGTCATCTGAATCTATATGTCTTTATCTTTCTGTTAGCTCTGCATTCTTGTCTCATTTTGAGTCTTCTTCTAGTTTTGTCCTGAATCATGGAGAGATAAGATAGTTAGATCCAAATTGGATCTAAGCAATACATAGATACCTAAAACAACATGCTACAATCAAATCTTTCAGAACTGTATCTTTATGTAAACATCAATGCAAAAAACAAAGTATACATCTGCAATAACTAAATAAAGTATCAAAGGGACATAATTTTATGAAACCTTTTACTGCATATAGTTGTTATCCTGCATTGTTCAAAAGTTTCCATTTAGGAAACCAGAAAAATCTGAATCAAAGGGACTTGGGTCTTGTACTTGAGAAACCTTTTTTAAAACATCAACATGTTAGGTTAGTAAACCCAACCAGCAAATGAACATTCATACATAAATGTCATTTCACATGACATTTACATACAAAAATTGATTGACTGATTGTATTTACTAATCTAACATGTGGACGTGGTGGTGTGTGCAAGCAAGTGAGATTAAATGCAGGAAGAAACACAATGCAAGAGTTCACAAGTTGCAAAAGAAAAAGGGAAATATAGTGGGTGTCACGAGCCCATGCTCAAACCTCACTGGATTAGAGATGTAAGAGTTCATAAGTTCAAAAAGAAAAGAAGATACAAAACATAATGGTAATGTTGTGCTAAAAGATGCATATGAAAAGAAATGATGCACTAAAGATAAATGTTCTTGATTGAAAAGTGTTACAACCAACAAGGAGAAAAATTACAGATAAAAATGAGGTAACATTGTACCTTATCATTGTACAAAGCAAGCATGAGATACTATGTAATGTTGTTTTGAAACATGCATGTGGAATCAACAGTGATATATCTAAATAGGAGAATGGCATTAATGTTGTTATGCAATAGTGTACATGTGCAAAGGATTAAATTGTATTATCATTAAAAATAAAATTGCATATGAATGGTCCATACATTATTGACACCAGATAAATACTTTATCTCAGTACTTTTCTAAACATTATTATTATCTCTAAATAAAAATAAAAGAGAACCATGATATCCATGTTTGCAGAAGGAATAGGAAATGCATAACCAAACAATGATGTCCTTTTTATAACAATAGGCATATACAAAATGAAATATCAGTATGGCTATTATAAGTGATGTATGTACAAAATAGGATGAGCATGTGCAAAATATGGAGTCAACAATGATGTATTTAGCTATAATATGCATTCCATAATGATCAATTGACATCATATGTTCAAATAAAGAAGAGTAATAGCAATGGTGTTATAAAAGATGCTAGGTCATTACAATAGGCATCCAAGTGATGAATGCATAGGCATAAGTATTCACATATCCAATGATTCTAAAAAGGAAAATTTTGGCACTATTAGTGTATAGGATTGAAATCAAACAGTGCTGTCATATATGTTTTGAGTACAACATGTATTTATTTAAGAGAGGATCAATGGTGTTGTGGTAAAAATGAGGTCTTCAGAAAAGGAATGTCGTGGGTGTTCATCAGCTAAGTAATGCTATCATTACAATGTTCATATTTGATTCAATTTGAGGAGTTCAATGCATGGAGTAAATACAGTCAAGAAGAAGATGTGCATAATGAGTTTCAAGTTATGAACATTGCCCATGGGAGTCACGAGCCCATGCTCGAACCCCATGGGTGATGATTCTTATAAAATTATGTAATTAATGTATTTATACATCACTTCTTACACAAAAGCTGCATATTTTAAAAAGAAATGTTCAGACAGTAATAAGTGGAAATGAAACACAAAGACATAATGATGTAAATTGAACATGTAATGTGTTTGGTTCAAACAAGAAAATTTTAAGCTTTTCCTCAAATATAAAGAAGATGTGTTAATGCCTAAAATAATATGGCCATGTTTTTCAGAGAAAGCATTGAAGGAAGCAACTGGAGTTGCATTTTATGCAGATTAAACACATGAAGGTTTTCACAGCTCAAAGGAATGTCCATGAATTCAACAAAAAGAGGTTTTGTTTTAATTCAACAATGTTGTTGTGCTTCTAAAGAGAGCCTTAAATAGATTGCATTTATGAACAAAAAAATGATAAGACAAAAGCCCGAGTTCATCTTTCAACCAAAAACACCGACAAGCTTGCATATGTTCAAGTTTATTTCTAGATTTGCAAGAATAGCCATGTGGGTATCTGGAGTTTGTTGTTATTCATCTAACACAGTGAGAAATAATGAAGAAAATTACAACAAATAAGGTAACAGACAAAAAATCTTGAAGTGAAGTGATATTTCATGCTCCAATGAAGGAGTCGATAGAAGGAGTAAAAAAAACCCTATTTTGTTGTTGGAAAGATATAAATATTTTAGGAGCCCAACAAAGATGTAAACCATTAAAACCCAAAAACCTTGAAAGGTTACAGCATGGCGACCCAAAAATAGCTTCTATTTTGCATATGAAAGGAAAAGATAATAGAAAGAGGAAGTATTACTTATCTGGGTATTAAAGTGCAGGAAGGCCGAGTTCTTTTGTACACTATGAGCTTGGAATAATTATGAAGATGTGGATGAAATATGCCAAGCTTCATGACCAAGTCCATAAAAATCAAACTCCACATCTTTCAACCACAGCTCAGACCAAGGCCAAGCTTATGGTGGTTAGTTCACTTCAAACAAATGGAGGTCGAGTTCAAACTAAAAGTTGCAACAATAGTGAAGAGAGTTGGAACCTGAGTTATCAAAGAGCATGTATATAGCGCCATATTTTGTGGCATGAAAACCCAAAGTGCAAGCCGCAGTGGAAATAACTAGAAGAAGCCTTAGTTCTCATGCTTTTATGGCATTCAAAGTTACATGCATGAATAACTATGGTTGAAGCCCAAGTTCAATAGAGAGATGCATGGGTGGTGCAATGTATTATGGCATGTAGAGGAGAGCCCAATATCTTAAAGAAGAAACTCTAGATTCACATTAAAGCCGTGGTATAAAGTTCAAGCCTGAGCTTCTTACATAGAAAACAACATGTATACCAACAGATCACCAAAGGAGAGTAAATTAAAAGGAGAACTAAAATACAAACAATGAAGAGCTCAATTTTTTTAAACCTTAAGTTGCAGTTGAGCTTCATGCTCGATTTCCATATATGTATACCAGTAGATCACGAAAGAAGAACTCTAGATTAACACATAGAACCAGTGGTGAACATGCAAATGAGCCTGCATTTGACAACAAAAGCCCAAAAGAATAGTGAAGTCCAAATTCAGAAATGGCAGCGCCAAATAAACCCTAAGTTTTCCTCAAAACTAAAAAGGCAAATGAAGTGTGAAGATGCCTATGTTCAGATTTGATAAAATTTTGGAGTCAAAAATGTGAAATGAGTTAAGACCCTATCAATCATAGTGCATGACAACATCACTGCAAGTGCCATGATAGTATTATCATATGATATGTCAGTGATATTTTATGGTTCATGTTGACCATGGAGTAAAGTCTCGAGTTTGGATGAGTTTAGATTCATGCTGTCAAGTTAGGGCTTTTTAGACCATGGTGTCGGCTTCATATGAGGTTAGGTTTTTAAGACTATGGTGTCAGTTGTGGATTTAGGGTTTCTATATGATGTAATTGGGGTTTACACAATTGGGTCAAATTTGGTTGGGTTTTTATAACATATTTTAATAAGTTGGTAAATTATGTAAAAAGGATGTAAATCTTTTATGCACCAACTTTAGGGGCTGAAGTTAGAGCTAGATTTTAGGCATGACTTATGCCTTGAGTTTAGGGATTTTGAAATTATGAAGGGCTTTTGAAAGCCACATTTTAGGCATCATTTGGGCCTAAAATTCAGGATATCTATCTGTTTAGGGGCACCTTTTAGGGGGTATATTTCATTTTTGAGATTAGCCTTAAGGGCTATATAACCAAACTTCTTATTCATTTGTAAGGGTTCAAAATTTGGGAGAAAAGTTGTATTAGTGAACATATAATTCCTTTACACTTCCTGTATTTTGTAACCAATTTTGTAGATTTTGAAGATAATAAAGTTGGCCTTATTATTCACATATCTTTTTTGAGTTTTGTCATCTATCTTTTCAAGTTTTTTTTTGCATTTATGTGTTTATCCCTTTCAAGCATAGATTAGTGAATTGCTCTAAATTCCTATTCTAGGTTATAAATAATTAAACCTTTTGCAAAAGTTACCTATTTTCTGGTTAAATTCCTTCCATTAGTGGCACCAAACCCTAATAATAAATTTTAAACCATCCTAGGTGTTGAGAAGTGAAAATCATTGCATAATTTAGTAATGTGTGTCTTGTAGGTATAGATTTGCAATTCTGATAAATTTGAATACATTTGGTGTATCACCCTTTTTAGTTAGTTATTCATTTTCTTTCCAGTTACCCTTCTCCCTTTTCCTAAAACCATAAAATTTAGTATTAGGTGATATCCTAGATCCAATAGGAACCAGCCTAGAATTCGGAGATTTGTTCTCTCATCCACCAAGGAGAATGTTTCCATGTTTCAACAGGATGGCTAGATTCAGTATCTAGCTATAGGTACAATCCTAATAGACAATAAGAATCTCTACAAATAGTCTTCCAATTGCATCTCCATATGTGGCTCTGACCCCTCATAAAAATACTCAGGTATCAGCCCCCGAATCAACACTCCGTATATCCTCCTCACATCATGCAGAGTAATCGTCACTTCCCCTATAAGGAAGTGAAAGTGGGAAGTGGTATTATGCCACCTCATGATCAAGGCTGACATAAGAAAATTATGCACTCTAAGATGGGGCCAATGATGGATGTGGTCCAAGCCACACAGTGTGACCTGTCCCTACTCCTCTGTCGTTAAATCATGCGATAGTGCCATCATCGCCGGATAACACTCCCTCGATCTAAATGATATCTTGTCCTCTTGCATCCATAAATAACCATGTTAGTTACCTTTCTTTCTAAGACCAGGGCATCAAAAAATGCCCCTTGACCTCTTTTTGGTAACTTTTTTGTCTCTTTTCATCTATTCTTGGGTCAATCGGCAGAGATGCCAATTCACCCGCACAGACGGCGGATCCGCGCAGTTGCTGATCTACGGAGATGACAGTTTCAGCTGCCACATTTTTTCCTATGCAGATGGTGAACTAGTTCATATTCTCCACCCTACTTCCCCTCTCCCTCTCTTCCCTCACAAACGTCGATCTTGCGATCCCTGTCTGCATAGCCGACGATCGTCGATCGATTGTCTGTGAGGACAGTGATCTGTCGATCACCGTCTATGTAGACGGTGGTCTGGAGATCACCGTCTCTACTACGAGACCATTTCTGGTGCCTTATGGGCATCATAAATGCACTAAAAAGAACTAAATGCATAATTGACAAGGAAGGCTTTGATTACTCACCATTGGTCTTGTGTCCACGAGTCGCTGGTAAGTCCTAATGCGCTCTCCAAGCTGTGCACAGTCTCCAACTTCTATAATTTCTTCTCTCATTCTTTGTCTTTTAACTCTTTTTGAGTGAAAATGACTTCTTCTTGGGCCCCGGTGGACTATTTATAATCCCCTTGGGTCCCTATTTCTGTCCCGGTCCTTGTTTTACGCTGTGATTCTTCTGGACATGCCGTGCAATGTCTTGCTCCCTCTTTTAGTCTTTTCAAGAAAATTTTACAAAAAATTGTTTTTTTCTATTATTTTATCGAGGGATACACTCCTTTACCATCATTTCTGTAGGTCTTCCTGGTCCTTCTGGGGCATCTTATATTCTTTTCTTTGACGTGACACCACTTTTGACGCTGCATCAAAGAGGGGCAAAATGTAGACGTAAAAAATCATTCTTATATTAATTTAATTAATATTTCTGTAACATTATAGTTAATTTTAATTAATTAATTACATCTGTTATATTCTTCTATCTATTTAATTAAATTATTTAATTAAATATGATTCACCTTCTATAGTATTTAAATTTAATTTAAATACTATCCCCCTTTAACGTATTAAATCTTATTTATATACATTTTCTCCATTAAATCCCCTTTTAAATAGATATCAATTTATTTATTCCCTCACATTTCTAATACTCTTCTAAACCAAGATTAAATTCAAATCTAATTTGAATCATTAATCTAAGCCTAGCCTAAAGACCTATTAATGCTATCTAGAAACCTACTCTATTCCTACCCTACCCTACCTATCCCTCTTAGTAAACCTATTCTCTCTCTTAGCACACACTAATCACACTTAAATTGTGATTCCTAACCTTTTTAACACTAATGGAATGCTCACACATGTGTGAGAAACTCCTCCCAAAGAAGCCACCAGCTTCCTTAAATGTAGCCACCTTTTTGTCCCCCACTCCATTCTCCAAGAGTTGCTCACACATGTGTGAGCAACCTTGAGCCACTCAAAGCTTAAAGGCTTATGTTGACTTTTTTCATGACATGTCTTTTTTCCCTTGTGTCCTCCATGTAGCATCTATGTGGATGCCACATGTCCTCCACTTCATCCAAGCCCTTTCCTTCCCCCCAAAAATCTATAAATAGAGGCTCTTGCAAAGAGTAAAGCATCCATTATTTTTGCATTGTTATCATGTTATTTTAATTTTAGGATATCTTTGAGCATTTTAGCATTCTAGTTTATTTCAAGTTTGAATCCATTTAGATATTAAATGTTAGGAATAATAGTAAATGAATCTTGAATCATGCATAATATGTTATCTTAGATCTTTTCATCATCATCTTGATGAAAGCTTGAGACAAGTTTCTTATACTTGTTCTTAAGCTCTTTGTCATAATCTTTAGCTTGCATCTTAAATAATCATCTAATCATTTGTGGGATTTAGTTTATTGTGTTGGGAGAGCACACCCACATTCCTCTCTAAGAGAAAATCAACAAGGCTTGGGTGCACTTGTTTGGCTCATCAGAGGTTGTGGTGTAAACTTCTTGTCTTTTTGAATCTTTCATTTGAATATGCTAACCCTTGTTGGATTTAATGACTAATAGTTGTGTTTGCATGTTTTAGTGATTGCTTTGGATAGGTAACTTTATATCACATACACAAGTTATGATTGAGATTGCATTAACTTTATATCACATACACAAGTTATGATTGAGATTGCATCTACACTTTCCAACCATGAATATGATGATCTTGATGGTCGTACTACTGCAAAACAGAAGTGGGATAAGATTGTTTTGATCTGTGGTGGAGATCAACATGTTCAGAAGGCCAAAGCAGAAAGTTTGAGAGGAAAATTTGACTCTATGAGGATGAAGGAATGAGAGAACATAATACAATATAGTAGAATACTTAATGAGACTATTAAGTCCATTAGAGGAGATGGTGGTATCATAACAGAGGATGATGTTACAAGAAAAATGTTGAGAACTCTACTATCGAGTTATGATATTCGTGTATCTTCTATACAAGAGATGAGATCTATACCCTAGATGAATGTTTCACTGGATGCCACTATTGGTAAGTTAACTAAATTTGAGCTTAATGATTTTGAAAATAGTGTGTCTACTATTTCTAAGGTTGAATATGTATTTAAGTATACTTTAAAAATTGGAAAGGCTAGGGAAGCTGCTGCTAGAGATTGTTATTTGAGCAGTGCTAGTGAGAAATTTTATAGTTGCACTGAAGGACTTGAAGAGCTATTTACTGAATGTGAAGAGAATGAAAGAGAATTTGAAGCTTTGTTGGCTAGAAGGATACAAAGTGGCAAAGGCAGATATCAAGGTAAGTTACCCTTGAAATATTTTAATTGTGATAAGATTGATCACTTTGCATTTAACTGTCCAAAGAATGATAAGGAGGAAAATAAAGATAAGGAAAAGAGAGAAAACATATTCAGGAGATACAGAGACTACAAAACCAAAGGTAAGAAATCTTGTTATATTGCTAATGAAGGACAAAATGATGATGATTCTATTTAGAGCAATAAGAAAAAATAAGCTATTTATGTTGCAATAAAAGACAATTATGATGAAGAAGCACCTAGAGCCCTAATATCACAAGTAAGTAAGAATGAAACATGGATTTTAGATAGTGGTTGTTCACATCACATGGCTAGTGATGCACTTAAGTTTATTTCCTTGGAAAAACATGATGGATACTATGTTAGATTTGGTAATGATGCTCCATATCCTGTGAAAGGAAAATGATCTATAATTTTACCGAATAACACAAGATGTGATGATGTCTATTGGGTTGAAGGATTAAAGTATAATCTCTTGAGTGTTGCACAGCTAAACAATACAGGTCATTGAATAGAATTTCAATATGGAAGAGTGAAAGTATTTTATGAGAAGATTAATCTAATTTCTACTGTAGAACAATCTAATAGTAATCTATTTTATCTTGATACTTCTATTAAGAGTTTCCTATTTGATAAAGTTGAAAATGTCTGGCTATGGCACAAAAAGCTTTGTCATGTTAATTCTGACAACTTAATCAAAGTGAGTAAGAAGAATAGAGTAAGAGGACTATCGAGACTTGAAAACTAGAGAATTCTATGTGAAAATTATGTCATATGGGTAAGATGACTAAATCTAGTTTTGAAAGCAAGACTTATGTTACACAATGTATTTTGGATTTAGTTCGTACTGATTTATGTGGACCAACGAGAACTCAAAGATATTATGGAGACACATATTTTATTTTTTTGTGGATGATTATTCTAGAATGATGTTTGTAATGTTCTTAAAAGAAAAATATGATGCATTTCAAATGTTTAAGTGGTATAATGTCCGAGTTGAAAAAGAAACTGGAAGATAGTTGAAATGTCTGAGATCCGACGGAGGAGGTGAGTTTACTTCTGATGAGTTTACATTGTTTTGTAATGAGAATAGGATCAAGAGATAGTTATTAGTATTGAGGACACCACAATAGAATGGGATTGCTGAGAGAAGAAATAGATCTATTGTTGATTGTGTAGGGGGCACTGATGATTTAAAAATGAGTTTCAGAGAACTTTTGGAGGGAAGCTGTGAGTACTGGTGTTTATACATTGAACCGAGTACAAATGAAGAAAGCTACCAACAAGACACCTTATGAAATCTGGTATGATCACAAACCTAATGTTAGTTACTTTAAAATCTTTGGGAGAAAAAATTATATTCTGAAATATTCTAGAGAAGGAAAGATTGATTCAAAAAGAGATGAAGGGATATTCTTAGGATATTCTACAAAGAGTAAAGCTTACAAATGTTTGAACAAAGTTACTAAAAAAATGGTGGAAAGTGCAAATGTGAGAATTAATGAATTTGTAGAAAGGAATGAAGAAGATAGTAAGAAGGAACTTGATGATTATGAGAAGTTTGTATATGTAAAACATGATACACCAGAAAACTTTACTGAGAGCACCTACCAAGGAGGAATATGTATAAGATGTTCCACAACCAAATTTTGATATTGATGAACCGAGAGCTACCGAGCCTGTTTTGGAAAATTATGTGATAAGACACCATTCCTCAAGCAAGATTATTGGAAATAAGGAAGATGAAGTGATGAAAAGGAGCAAGGCTATAGACAATACATGTTTGATATCTTCATTTGACCCGAAGAAAGTTATGGAAGCACTGGATAGTGAAGATTTAATGAAAGCTATGAAAGAAGAGTATGATAAAATTGAGAAGAACAAGACATGGACTTTATTACCCAGGACTAAAGACAAAAATTTTATTAGTACTAAATGGATTTTTAGAAACAAGCTGAATGAGCATGGAGAAATTACTTGAAATAAAGCTAGATTGGTTTGCAAAGGTTATGTACAAGAAGAAGGAATTGACTATGGAGAGACTTTTGCACCTGTTTCTAGACTGGAAGGAGTTAGAATACTCCTAGCATATAATGCTTACAAATTGTTGGTACTCTCAAATTTGGAAGAAATTTGGAAGGACCAATTAAATTTTTTTCTTTAAGGCAAGGTGAGTACGCCTAAAAAACATTTTGAAGAGGTCTACTTGGAGTGAAAGTAAAATGAGACCTGATGATTTTCATGAGATACCACTTGGGGAACATGTGCACCACTTATCATGGAGTAAATATAGTGGGTTAAAACTTTCAGATGTTATATTTGATGTGTCTAAAGATAGCCATTTGGAGGTGTTTACTTAAACTTGCATCTTGCACATCTCCTGATTTTATCAAATGACCTACTTTGTAGGCTTGTATCTTTGGCCGGATTATGTATCATGACATAAGAATTATTTTGAGGTATTTTAGGCATGAGAGAGAATCTCCGTTTCCATTTTCAGATCCCTGTGAGTTCAAATGATAAATTTTCCAAAGCATTTTTGTTTGCAATTTATTCTGGTTTGTTGAGTGTAATTTGCAGAATTACTGAATGCCCTACTTTGAGGTTCCATAGTTGGTACCCGGTTGAATGTCATGAATAATTGAATGCTCCTCTATATTTTAATTATAAAAAGGTTCCCACATGAAGATTTTTAGACTTGGGCCAATCCATTTGGTTAGTTGGCTCATTTAGTTCCAAATTAAGTTTATGCAATTTTATTGATTTTGAAATCAAAAAGTTGGTAAGAGGCTGAATTTAGGGATTTATATTGATTGACCAGTTGATGATCAGAACAAGATAATTGAAAATTTGTTTTCTCTGTATGTAAGTGACTCTATACCCAGGGTTTTAGATCATGAGGAATTCATCTGATTGGTTTATGAAGTCAGATCCAAATGAGATTTATTCATATTTCAATCTGCACATCAATGATTCTCTCTTAGGGATCAACTTTGAGGGTTAACACTTTGGTGCCAGTTGAACATTATAGCAAGTAAGTTGATTCCCTATACTCTTTGTGTCCAAATGTATTACAAGATCAAGGAGTGTGCCTCAAGACATAATTTTATATCTTTTCAAAGGCAAATCCAAAAGAAATTTGTGTAGATTGTCATTGTTTGACAGAGTTAAATTGCTAAGTAGTCATTTTAAGAGGATTGAAGCTTTGTATCAAGCGGTTGTTTGAAGATGTCGGCTATGGATCTACACTCTCTATATGTAAATGTATCCCCGCATGCAATCATAAGGCCTCAAGATATGGTTTTCTATTTTTGGAAGGGCTAATCCAAATCTAGTTATTCAGTTTTCAACTTTCAGTTGAATAACAATAACGAACTGGTCAATTTTCAACATAAGTATCTCTCAGAGCTGAAGGTGTTTTTCAAATCTGTTTTACGCTTGAATTCACATGTTGGAAGTAAGTACATGTTCCTGATGACATGTTTCTAGGAGATTGTCTGATCATCTTTTAAGGCCAGTTCTAAAGGCGAGTTATTGTTTATGTGATCGATTTGCAGAGGTATAAAGGATGGATTGTTGTGAGTGCCAATTCAATGCTTTAGGGCCTGGCTTCACTAAAAGCTAAGTTTGGGTAATTGAAGGTGAAAATAAATTTCAAGGTATGATACTATATACCATGTGTTGGCCTGAGAGAGTTTCATGTCTAGAGATCACTTGGCCTTGACTCAACCTTTGCAAGTCAGGTTCATTAACCTTCAAAGTTATAGAAAATGTGAAGTATCCTTTCGAGCATCTTGCTTATTCTGCTGGTCGAACAAGTGGCACTATGACTAGGACCCTTAGTGCAGAAAATGAGAAGGTCTTTGAGTTATTTACCAATGAAATAATTATATAGTTTATCTTGAGCCTAGCCGACTATCCATAGTCCAATCCAGCTAGTCTAAGTATTTGTATATTAGATGCCATGAACGATTCAGTCTGTAAACACAAAATGCATGTTAATGTATCTCATAAGCCAAGAATTATTCTAGCTACAAGTGGAAGTGTGGAAAAAATAAAATTTGGGATTCTTGTGCATAGTCTATGTGAATTGGCAGAAGTCAAAGTAGTAACCACAAAATTTGCGTTGCATTTCATTAATAAAACATCTCTTCCTGCTAATGTTAATTTTTACATTGATGATGATGAATGGTCTAGCTAGAAAAGTATATGTGACATTGTATTGCATATAGAACTCTGACAATGGCTTAATTCTATGATAGTTGCTCCATTATCAGAAAATACACTTGCTAAGGGAATACTCTCTAAATGATGTTTCTTAATTCACTATACTGAAGCACAAAAAAACATAGATTGTAAGAAGATCATGAAAAAAGTGGAAGCACCAACAAGCATGCATTGTAAGGCTTTCACATTGCAAGGAGAAATGAAGCCTGTGCAATGTTCCAAAAACAAGGAGGACCCAGCACAGAGGTTGAAATCGTAATCAAAAATTTTAAAATTTACCAATGCAAATGTAAATGGGAAGATTGCGCAAGGACATATCAGCAAAACTTGCGTATGGAAGATAGAAGAAGTATTTTTTCCATGCCAACGAAAAATGACAGGTGTAAATAAAATGGAAGCAAGGCATGTGGGGACTATTTTAAACAATGCCTCAAGGGATACACACTATTTTGGTGTTGCGCCAGATATGTAATGAGCAATGTATGAAATGGAAGAGGTAGGCTGCGTAGTGTAAATGATAAGGAAAGGGCCTGCACAGGGTTGTGAAGAAGAGTTTTAAAGACTTCAAGGAAAAGAAATTGGCAAGCTAAATGAAAAAGGGGTTGCGCATGTTCAAGGAAATGCTGCACATGAAGTATTAAGGAAAACTGCGCATGTTTTTAACCAAGAAATGATGTGAAAGGTGTTTGAAAGTGTTTAAAGGCTTTCAAACTAATGTGAAGATGGTAAATGTAATATCAAATTCTACACCCTGCCAATGTCTCCAAGCACATGTGTGATGGAATCTCAGACTAGGCTTGTGAACATGGGAGCTTTGGCGCAACAGTGTGGAGGCCTCTCATGTTTTAAAGGAGGAACTTGCACATAATTTAAAGAAGGAGATTACACATGTTGTTTTGAGTAAGATGACAAAAACATGCAAACAAACACATTGGCAAGTGTAAAGGCCACAAGGCATGCTAGATGTTTTTTGGACAAAGCTAAACTATATATCCCACATGCATGGGAAGGTGGAAGATTATAATGTTTTTATACAACAACGCATACATTATAAGATGAAGTTAGATCTAAGAAGCTCATTGGCTACTGCCTCAACCGAGGAAACACTATGCTTGGCTGGAGGAGGTAAAGTAAACAAAATTTTGATGCCCAGGGGAAAATTCTTTAAAATCTATTGGGAGATTTATCCCACATTTGTTGTGGGAAGGGAGATATAAGTGTTTATAGAAAGAATGCTCAGTATGTAATATTAAGAAGAGTAGGAGGCTCTAGGAAATGGGCGTAGGAGGTGCCTTGAAGTGTATTCTAGTTAGATGGGAGGAAGACAAATAGGTTTTGATGGGACGTACAGAGATGACATGGAAGATGACATGGATTACAAGACCATCAGATGTGCATGGATCCCAAGGCATGAAAGATCAATGACACACGATGAACCTAGATTAGATCAATGGCTAGCGCGATGCCTGGATTCAGAAGATGCAAGGAGGATACGATCAAGGCATTGTGCCTGCTCAACATGTTGTGGTGCTGATAGTAGGGTAGAATGAGGTGGAGATGACGTGGTGGGTGCACAAGAAGGGTATCTGAGATGGGTACAAATCCCAATGTAGAAGAATCAATGAATAGAAAAATGCCTTAACCCCAGAAGATGTAAGAAAGACAGCTTCAAGGCATTGTGCCCAAATCTGGAGGTGACACTTGGCACCTTGACAGGTGGTGGGCCCAGGTAGAGAAATATGATGCAGGCACCTAGGTGGACTTATAGAGCTAATCAAAGGATGATAAGTGGCACGTTCTAGTGCAATCTGGGCAATCTGTGTAGAGATAAAGGTGATAAAGGTAATGTGCAGGAAAATAAAGATTAATAAAGATTTAAAGAGAAAAAACACAAAAATGCGCAGGATTAAAGTGTAGAAAAGGGAGGATTAAAGTGCAGAAATATTAAAAGTAGAGATAAAGATTATTATTTTAAAGCCTGCACAGACTATATTAAGTCTAAAACATTAGAAGTATTATTATTTTTAATGGTTAATGTGCATTCACGAGAGAAGACAAAGAGAAGTCTCAAAGGAAGATAAAAGGGAAAAATCAAATTAATTTAGATTTCATTTTTTTAAGATGGAAGACAAAAGAAGTTGGAGTATGAGTAGATTTTTTCTATGAAAGAGAGGAATATTTTCATTTCAAATGAGATTTTTTGGGGAAAACAGACAGGTGTCTAAGGAAGAAAAAATTGGGAGTTTCTTGGGATAGATATATGCTTTTCTTCTTTAGGTTTGAAGGGTTCCAATTTCTTGGTCTCCATAGAGGGTTCCAATTTATTGGTCTCCACAAAGAGTTTCAGATGGCTGGCTCCAGGAGGTTCCAATCTTTTCCTGGTTCCATAGGGATATAGTTGATAGATTGTAAGAAGAATAGAATAGATGTTTTCAGATATTTTACATATTATTGAAGTGGTAAATGTTGTAGATGAGATTGGTACAAAAGCAAGATGGATAGACTTGGATAGCTTGGATGCTATTTTGGGTTCCAAAGCTTGGAACACTACATTGATGAGTTCCAGAGGATCTCCATCATGGTCCCGGATATGTCCGAGAAGAGGAAGGTTATGCTATTTATTGAGGGACTTTATGATAAATTCAGAGGGCTGGTTAGAGTTCTCAAACCTAACACCCTGGATGATGCTATTAAGTTAGCTCACGATTTAGATTCACCATCTTCCCTCTTACAGCCACCTAAGAAACCCTTCAAGGGGTCTTCTTCCTTTCAAAAAGGGAAAAGTCAGATTAAGAGTGCACCTCCCAGGCTGGATTTCAAGACGAGAAATGAATTGAGAAGGCGGAAATTATGTTTCACTTGCAGGGAGCCTTGGACTCCGGATCACAGGTGCCTTGGGAAAGGCAAGCTACATTACATTGAGGTTGCCTCAGAGGATGAGTCTGAATAGGGTGAGGGCAGTGATGAGGAAGGCAGCAATGAGGAGGTTCAGATTGAGCCATCAGCAGAGGGCAAGAAAAAAAAGCCCCACGAGCAGCCCCCAGTCACTTTAGCATCCCTCTCTGGGATTCCTATATGTCACCCCTTTCGATTGAAGGGAGTTGTTAGAGGATAGAGGATTATTTTCCTCTTGGACATAGGTGCCACGCATAACTTCATTAGTACAGGTATGGTCTCCAGGAGACGGCTACAGGTGGATAGCATTCCAGAATTTGAGGTCAAGGTAGCAGGAGGGGACCTTTTGAGTTGCACTGGGAAGAACTCTGGTCTCCCAATTCACTTTGGAGATTACCTGTTAGAAGCAGATTTTTACGTGATAGACTTGGATAGCTTGGATGCTATTTTGGGTATGCAGTGGCTACAGACCTTAGGCAGGTACACTATAGATCACAAGCTGAAACAATTGGAGTTTCTACAGGGTGATCAGCAGGTGGTTCTTAAGGCCATGCCGGATGGTGGGCCTAGATTGGTGTCTGCTCATAGGATGG
>MU224097.1:3031191-3050718 GCA_018584345.1 Thuja plicata | reverse complement strand
GTTTCTTGCCTCAAGAAGGCAATCGGACAGCAGGTAGTGGCTTCAGGTAGTTTACCTCCATTGGATGAGGAGGGTAAACTCGCTTTGGTTCCAGCGGAGGTTATTGAGGTCAGGGAGAGGAATTTGCAGAACAGGGCTGTCCGGGAATATTTGGTCAGGTGGAAGGACTTGCCGTATGAGGATGCCACTTGGGAGGGTGAGTCTATCCTGCAGCATCCAACCTTGAGATTGCTTGAGGGAAAGCAATCCCGGGAAGGGAGGACTGTAATGTCCCCTTCTCTGCAGTAATGCAATTTTATGCCTGATTAGCCTATCTAGCCATCCGGATAGTCTAATGGCTGCTTTTCAGAGGATGCCAGTCAGTCACAAGCGCTACGTGGACGTTTATTTTATATCAGAGTCAGATTATATGGTTGGGATACTTTATTTTATAAAGTATTATTATAAAGTCACTTTAATATTATAATTTTAAGTTACTTTATTTTATAAAGTGACTTAAGTGACTAAAAGACGAAAGTGCTTTTTAATCCCACATTGCCTACTCGGATGCTTTGGCTCTCTTTTCGAAGTGATAAAAGGAAGGCAATCTTCCTTGGGAAAGCACAATGAGAAAATATAAAAAGGTTTTTATAAACTGGTTGCTTTAATGTGACTGAGTATTTCTGAGGATGTAGCCCCTTGGAAAGAAGTGAGAAACTGGACGTAGCCCCAGCCTTCTCAGAATTAGAGGAATCACACAGATTTCTCATAGAGCTCAAATTGGAGGAAAAAATTCATGTTCAGCAGTTATTTTCTCAGCATCAAATCCAGCAACAAGAGATAAGTAATTATCTTCAGATTTCACCTAGGTCTTAATATGTTATTCAAACAGTAGTTGGAATCAGGCGTATTATATGAAATGACAGGTATTATCATAGGCTTCACCATATCGATAAACAGCTGATTGGTATATCAGACACAAACTGTTTGAACTGTCGAACTTAGGGGGAATTAGTACAAGCCGTGTTTTTTGAATTAAGACTTCATAGAGTGGATAGACTGGTGCATGCACCGTGTTATTTCTAGATTTAACTACAGTAATCAAATTGCCGTCGGAACACAGGTACCAGCTATATTAACAATCGACACATAAGGTGTGATAATGTTCTCCCACACATTATGAACTGGAACTCCATACCGTGGGTGTTTGGTGTTTGCCCCGTGGACTGACTTCATACCTTCACAGCATAGTGGAATCATTAGGTAAACTCTAATAGCAGGAAATGGGCAGGTTGTTTCCATCGACAGACCTCACGTATTATGAGTTAGAATCCCTACTGCGGTGATTATCATATTTCCAGGCACGACAGCATACAAATCTTACGGTGATAGCTAGTGTACACCGCACGCGTTAAATCTCACGACTTGACAGCAGAGAAAGTGCTTCGAGCAGACCCAATAGCAGGCAGCGGCACCTTGGCATTAGTTGCAACCCATCACCTGGCAACAGACATCGAGTCTCCTCACGCACAGCTAGTAAAAAGGGAAGTCCATCATCATACTAGCCGCAGGGAAATAAACTTCCGTTATACACTGGCGTCAGACATAGAAGGGAATGTGTGAGTGTTAATAGTAGCGTGGAAGTTGGGAAATCTGGTGTGGACTGGAAAGCTAATCATTTGGCTGTGGGTAATAGCGTTTGAAGACTCCCCAGCAGGCAGGCAACTACAGTCTCAGAAGTGGAGCGGGGTCAACATTCAGTAGTAGCAGGACGTTTAGAAGAAAACCATCTAATGTCACTGCAGTTCTTATAAGGTGCACAGTCATCTGAGACTTATCAATTTTCATTCCAGTGCATTGTTGTTATTCTGGGAAAGAACTCGATGTTTTTATATTTTTTATATTGCAAACTGTCTTGTGCATTTGGTGTGATGTTCATGTATTGCAAAGTTAAATCTGTTTATCGAGAGTTATAAACTAAAGTGATTTCCAGCAATAGTTATGCATGGTTTTATATTGAATATCGAATGCACCAAACTTGAGGGTTCATAAATAGAACTAAACACCAACTCAGTTCTCATTCAATAATTAAAAACCATCCCAAGCCAGAAAACATTGCGGATAGTTGCCAATACAGCTAGATAGGAATCTTACAATCATACTTAATATAATTTTTCTTATATTCAAGTCCCTCCTTGGTGTCTGCCTCTAAATTTTGGATTTTCTAATTCACTGCATAGAGTTTATCCATGTATATGTCATTAGTCTTCAGTTCTGATCTAGGATCAGATTAAATGATGCTATGGATGTGATATAAATTCATTTGATTGTCTATAAGAGGATATTATAAGTAGTGTTTGGTCTGATATCATTTGTATTTATGTCTTTGAGTCTTTGATAGCAGTTTTTTTCTGTATTCTACTCCTAAACTAGAAGTATTTCCCAATGGATAAGGCACTAATTAGAAATCAGTACATTTCTTGTTGATACATATCAAATCAGTCTTGGATATATTCTGCAAACTTAAATACAAACTGTGATACATCCTATGTTTTATGTGGTTGCCGATCTCATGCTCCACTTCATGGTCAATGTTCAATGGGTGATTATCCGGTTACCTATTATCTCCCAGTTGTGTTGAGCCTATTTGAGATCTCTACCTGATTAATGCCTCACAAAATATTTGAAGGTGTTGAAGGGTGTCCCCCCCTTAGTTTTGCAGAACCTAAAGCATAGAAGGATGGATCAACATCCTTGTTAGTTGGTCCTTTTCAATCTTTGTTGAATATTGGGAGTTGGATTCTCTTTAAAATCTGTCAGAAAGTGAAAAGGTTGATGTTCAGTAATCTCAACATAAAAAATAACCAACAAAATGGTGACTCTATTAGGGAGAAAGAAGTAAAACTCTTGCTGAAATTTCAAAGAATCTCTGGTATTAACTTGTCATATATAATGCAGGTTTATCAAGTTGAGCTAGACTCCTGGTCTATTTATTTTTAAATCCAATCATTTCTACCATATCCATTTGAGGATAGAGTTATAAATGTTTGTAAATCTGAAATTTTTTCAGATCTTAGCTATTATCTTGGTTGTTGTTGTTAAAAGAAGTTTAGGATGTCTTCTTTGTGAAAATGTGTCAAATCCTATTGAGTTGCTGAAAGTCTCCTATCTTTTTGTAAATCTCAACTTGTCAGTGTTCTATTAATATTTTATTCATCCTCACAATAGTGAGTGGTGACTCTGAAAGATCTCTACACCAGTGTGCATTTAAGTGAAAGAAATTTGATGATTAGTTAGAAACACTTGCAGCAAAGATTTAGCAGATGCTTAGAGATTCAGTGGTGGGATGACCAAATAAAAAAGAAATAGAGAATGAAAACAACAAGAATAATTTACCTAGGTATTCATCAAAGTTTTATGAGATAATTTGGTTCCTTACTAGGTGAAGAGGTCACTAAAAGAAGGAAAATATATATGAATTTTTTTTCATACTTCTTGTTTTACATTTTCAGTCATCAAAATTATGTTATTTTTTGTGTGATGTCAATGATTGCATAGTTGGATAAAAATTTTGAGAAATGAGAAGTTGTATTGTTAATAAGTAATGCAATGGATTTTCCCATGTCGATGGATCAAGATATGATACCTAGATCTAAAACTTATCTAGCAGATCTTGAAGAAATCCAAAAAGATATTTCACTATTTAATCAAAGAATCCAAGATGAAGCCATTTTGTTTTTGAAAAAACATGTAGGGGAAAGGAAAGAGGAATCGATACATTGGTTTTATGAAAAGTTTTCTAATACATATGATGATCTTCCCATAAATGTTGAACTTCAAGAGTCTACTTATATTCATTTTTTCTTAGAGCTTTGTATGCCTAAGTCAATAAATTGGTTTGCATCTCATAGAGAGGAAGGCATGGATCTGGTTAAAAAATGGATAGATGTGATTGAAGAATCTGAATCTGAAAGTACTAATAATGCTGAATCTAGTTATGCTGACAATGCTAATTATCATGCTGATAGTGAAGTAAGTGAATATAAATATGTGGAGGATGAATCTGTAGTTGCGGATGTTTCCATTGGATTTGAGGATTTGTTATCTTATTAGCATGGTAGTCCAGATTTCTTGTCTTAGTTTAGGGAAGATTTTTGTGGACAACAAGAGAATGATTATGATGCAGATGCCAACTATTGTGATGATTCTTTTGCATGAAATGACATGAGTCAAGAAGTTGCAGTTTATGTTTCGAATAAAGAAGATATTGGTAGCACTAAGAATGAAGCCAAAGAAGGTGAGAATGAAATTCAATGCCCACTAAGCACTGGAAATATTTTAGAACTATTAGCTACTAATTTTTCAGAGGTATGCACCTAATGTAGAATCTACTTTGCAATGCCCAGTTGATATATGCTTTGACAATGATGACATGCTAATGGGTGTGAAGTGTGAAACATATGCTGATTTTTCCTTTCCTACTTTTGAGTCAAACAATATGCAAGATGAAAATGCATATGATTGTGAGAAATTGGATTATGTCAAATATGATGAGTATGATGACTCATATGCTAGTATGGATTCAGATTTTGATGAGTTTGGTGTGGATGATTCTTGTATACATCGTGATGCTGATTATTCCTTTGAGAAGAGTGAAAAATCTACATGTGTGTTCTCATATTTGCAACTGACGAATGCTCCAAGCCATTATTTGATGATACATTTTCAGATTTTGAGGATGCTGGTAAGAGTTATGATCAACATGATGTTTCCAATATTGTGCAATCGAGTTTTTACTTGGATAGTTTGCAAGTTGCTGTTATAACTGAGATTCATTCTTTTGTGCAAGCTAATGTCCAAAATATGTTTGATTCTAGTGATTGGGTTGAGTTGCAATGTTTTTCTTCTCAGCGGGTAAATGGTTGTAAAGAATGTAACAACTTTGTGTTACATAGTGATCATCATTATCAATACCCTGGTGTTTTCCATGCTCCTAATAACAGTGAGAATGCTGATTTTTGTGTATATGCTTTGCTAGTAAGAAATTGCAGCATGATTGATTAGGCATATGACAATGGTGATTTAAGTTTACCTCGGATACATGGAGATGAAAATCAGGTATTTGACAAAAGTAAATGCTGAGTTCAGTTTGATGGTTTAGGGCCATTTGTAAATAATTTACATGTTGTGTAGCCACTTTGCTTTCAGTTGTGTGTTTGGTGTTTTGTGTTTTCAATAAGGAACCCAGTTTTGGGAAGTCAAAAGAAGAAGTCTGATTGATTTTGAGTGGTTTTCTTCACCAAGAGATTATATATTCTCTACATGCCCATAAGGGGCATGCATCCCAAGATAGAGCCACTGTTGGTACTCTCAAATTTGGCAGAAATTTGGAGCGACCAATTAAATTTTTTCTCTAAGGCAAGGTGAGTAACCCTAAAAAACTTTTTGAAGAGGTCTACTTGGAGTGCAAGTAAAATGAGACCTGATGATTTTCATGAGCTACCACTTGGGGAAAATGTGCACTACCTATCATGGAGTAAATATAGTGGGTTACATCTTTCATATGTCAGATTTGATGTGTTCTACAGATAGCCATTTGGAGGTGTTTACTTAAATCTCCATCTTGTACATCTCCTGATTTTATCAAATGACCTACTTTGAAGCTTGTATCTTTGGCCAAATTAAGTCTCATAACATAAGGATTATTATGAGGTGTTGTAGGCATGAGAGAGAATCTCTATTCATATTTTCAAATCCCTGTGAGTGCAAATGATAATTTTTCCAAAGCATTTTTGTTTGTAATTTATTCTAGTTCGCTGAGTGTAATTTGCAAAATTACTAAATGCCCTACTTTGAGGTTCCATAATTGGTACCCAGTTGAATTTCATGGAGAATTGAATGCTCCTCTATATTTTAATTATGACAAGGTTCCCCATGAGGATTTTTAGACTTGGGCCAATCCATTTGGTTAGTTGTCTCATTCAGTTCCAAATCAAGTTTATGCAATTTTACTAATTTTGAAATCAAAAAGTTGGTAAGAGGCTTACTTTAGGGATTCATATTGATTGACCAATTGATGATCAGAAAGAGCTAATTGAAAAAAAGAATTCTGTATGTAAGTGAATCTATACCCAGGGTTTCAGATTATGAGGCATTCATATGATTGGTTTATGAAGTCAGATCCAAATGAGATTTATTCAGCTTTCAATATGCACAACAATGATTCTCTCTGAGGGATCAACTTTGAGGGTTAACACTTTGGTGCCAGCTGAAAATTATAGCAAGTAAGTTGATTCCCTATACTCTTTGTGTCCAAATGTATTACTAGGATCAAGGAGTGAGCCTCAAGACATAATTTGATATCTTTTTAAAGGCAAATCCAAAAGTAATTTGTGTAGATTGTCATTGTTTGACAGAGTTAAATTGCTAAGTATTCATTTTCAGAGGGTTGAAGCTTTGTATCAAGAGGTTGTTTGAAGATGATGACTATGGATCTATACTCTCTATATGTAAATGTTTCCCCGCATGCAATGACAAGGCCTCAAGATATGGTTTATATAGTTTTGGAAGGGTTAATCCAAATCTAGTTATGCAGTTTTCAACTTTCAGTTGTATAACAATAACGAATTGGTCGACTTTTAACATAAGTATCTCTCAGAGTTGAAGGTGTTTTTCAAATCCATTTACACTTTCATTCACATGTTGGAAGTAAGTACATTTTCCCAATGGCATGTTTCTAGGAGATTTCCTGATCAATTTTTAAGGCCAGTTTTTAAGGCCAATTGTTGTTTATGTGATTGGTTTGCAGAGGAATAAAGGATGGATTGTTGTGATCACCAATTCGATGCTTTATGGTATGGCTTCACTAAAAACCAAGTTTGGGTAATTGAAGGTGAAAATAAATTTCAAGGTATGCTACTATATACCATGTCCTAGCCTGAGAGATTTTCATGTCTAGAGATCACTTGGCCTTGACTCGACCTTTGCAAGTCAGGTTCATTAACCTTCAAAGTTCTAGAAAATGTGAAGTATCCTTTCGTGAATCTTGCTTATTCTACTGGTCGAACATGTGGGACTATGATTGGTGCCCTTAGTGCAGAAAATGAGAAGGTTGTTGAGTTATTTACTAAAGAAATAATTTTATAGTTGAGCATGAGCCTAGCCAACTATCCATAGTCCAATCCAGTTGGTCTAAGTATCTGTATATTGGATGCCATGAATGGTTCACTCGGTAAATACAAAATGCATGTTAATGTATCTCATAAGCCAAGAATTATTGTAGCTACAAGTGGAAGTGTGGAAAAAATTAAATTTGGGATTCTTGTGCACAATGTGAATGGGCAGAAGTTAAAGCAGTAACCACAAAATCTGCATTGCATTTCATTGATAAAACATCTCTTCCTTCTAATGTTAATTTTTACATTGATGATGATGAATGGTATAGCTAGAAAAGGATAGGTGACATTGTATTGAATATAGTACTCTAAAAATGGATTAATGCTATGATAGTTGCTCCATTATCAGAAGATACACTTGCTAAGGGAATACTCTCTAAATGATGTTTCTTAACTCACTATACTAAAGCACATACAAGCATGGATTGTAAGAAGATCACAACAAAAGTGGAAGCACAAACAAGCATGCATTGTAAGGTTTTCACATTATAAGGAGAAATGAAGCCTACGCAATGTTCCAAACATAAGGAGGACCCAACCCAAAGGTTGAAATCATAATCAAAACTTTTAAAATTTACCAATGCAAATGTAAATTGGCAGATTGCGCAAGGACAAATCAGTAGAACTTGTGTATGGAAGATAGAAGAAGTATTTAAAATATTCTATGCCAATGAAAATGGAGGGTGTAAATAAAATAGAAGCAAGGCACGCGGGGAATTTTTTGAACAATGCCTCAAGGGCTACACACTATTTTGGTGCTGCACCAGATATGCAATGAGCAGCGTATAAAATGGAAGAGGCAGGCTGTGTAGTGTAAATGATAAGGAAAGGGCCTGGACAGGGTTGTGAAGAAGAGTTTTAAAGACTTCAAGGAAATGCAATTGGAAAGCTAAATGAAAAAGGGGTTGTGCATGTTCAAGGAAATGCTGTGCATGAAGTATAAAGGAAAACTATGCATGTTTTTAACCATGAAATGATGCAGAAGGTGTTTGAAAGTGTTTAAAGGCTTTCAAACTACTGTGAAGATGGTAAATGTAATGTCAAATTCTACACCCCACCAATGTCTCCAAGCATGCGCGTGATGGAATATCAGAACAAGCTTGTGAACATGGGAGCTTTGGCGCAACATTGTGGAGGCCTCTCACATTTTAAAGGAGGAGCCTGCACATAATTTAAAGGAGGAGATTACACATGCTGTATGGAGTAAGACAATAAAAAAATGCAAACAAATGCATTGGCAGGTGTAAAGGCCACATGGAATGCTAGATGTTTTGTGGACAAAGCTAAACTATATATCCCACATGCATGGGAAGGTGGAAGATTAGAACATTTCATACAATAATGCATACATTATAAGATGAAGTTAGAGCTAATAAGCTCATTGGCTGCCGCCTCAGCTGGGGAAACGTTATGCTTGGTAGGAGGAGGTAAATAAAGTAAACAAAATTTTGATGCCCAAGGACAAAGTGTTTAAAATCTATTGGGAGATTTATCCCACATTGGCTATGGGATGGGAGATATAAGTGTTTATAAGAAAGAACGATCACTATATAATATGAAGAAGAGTAGGAGGCTCTAGGTGATGCGCGTAGGAGGTGCCTCAAAGTGTGTGCTAGGTAGACGGGAGGAAGACAAACAAGTTTTGATGGGGCCCACAGAGATGACATGTAAGATGACATGTCTTACAAGACCATCAGATGTGCATGGATCCCAAGGTGCAAAAGATCAATGACGCATGATGAACCTAGATTAGATCAATGGCTAGCATGATGATTGGATGTAGAAGAGGCAAGGAGGATACGATCAAGGCATTGCGCTTGATCGAAACATGACGGGGGTGATAGAAGGGAAGACCGAGGTGGCGATGACATGGTGGGCACATAGGAAGGGTATCTGAGATGGGTGCAAATCCAGAGGCAAAAGAATCAATAGATAGCGCAATGTCTTAACCCCAGAAGATGCAAGAAAGATAGCTTCAAGGCATTACGCCTACATTTGGAGGTGACACCTGCTACCTTGACAGGTGTCGGGTCTAGGCAGAGGAATATGATGCAGGTGCCCAGGTGGACTTGCAGAGCCAATCAAAGGATGACAAGTGGTGCATTTTGGTTCAATATAGTCAATCTGTGTAGAGGTAAAGGTGATAAAGGTAATGTGCAAGAAAATAAAGATTAATAAATATTTAAAGAGTAGAAACACATAAATGCATGGGATTAAAGTGTAGAAAAGGGAGGATTAAAGTGCAAAAATATTAAAAGCAGAGATAAATATTATTATTTTAAAGCATGCACAAACTATATTAAGTCTAAAAATTTAGGAGTATTATTATTTTCAATGGTTAATGTGCATTCATGAGAGAAGACAAAGAGAAGTCTCAAAGGCAAATAAAAGGGAATAATAAAATCAAATTAGATTTCATTTTTTTTTAAGATGGAAAACAAAAGAAGTTGGAGTATGAGTAAATTTTTCCGATGAAAGAGAGGAATATTTTCATTTCAAACAAGATTTTTTGGGGAAAAAGACAAGTGTGTAAGGAAGAAAAAATTAGGATTTTCTTGGGATGGATATATGATTTTATTCTTTAGGTTTGAAGGGTTCCAATTTCATGGTCTCCACAGAGGGTTCCAATTTCTTGGTCTACATAGAGGGTTCCAATTTCTTGGTCTCCACATAGAGTTTCAGATGGTTGGCTCCAGGAGGTTCAAGTCTTTTCTTGGTTCCATAGGGATATAGCTGATAGATTGTAAGAAGAATAGAATAAATGTTTTCAGATCTTTTGTATATTATTGAAGTGGTAAATGTTGTAGATCAGATTGGTACAGAAGCAAGATTCATCATACTAAATACAATTTTTCTCAGATTCAAGTCTCTCCTTGGTGTCTGTCTCTGCATTTTGGATTTTCTAATTCACTACATAGAGTTTATCTATGTATATGTCATTAGTTTCCAGTTCTAATCTAGGATCAGATTAAACAATGCTATGGATGTGACATAAATTCATTGTTTACAAGAGGATATTATAATTAGTGTTTGGTCTGATATAATTTATATTTATGGCTTTGAGTCTTTGATAGCAGTTTGTTTCTGTATTATGCTCCTGAACTAGAAGTATTGACCAATGGATAAGGCATTGATCAGAAATTAGTACATTCCTTGTTGATACATATCAGATTAGTCTTGGCTATATTCTACAAATTTAAATACAAACTGTGATACATCCTATGTTTTATGTGGTTGTTGTGTTCTACCGATCTCATGCTCCACTTCATCGTCGATGTTCACGAGTGATTAGCTAGTTACCTAGTATCTCCCGATCATGTTGAGCCTATTTGAGATCTCTACTTGATTAGTGCCTCACAGAATATTTAAAGATGTTGAAGGGTGACCCCCTTGGTTTTGCATAATCTAAAGCATAGAAGGATGGATCGACATCCTTGTTAGTTTGTCATTTTTAGTCTTTGTTGAATATTGGGAGTTGGTTTCTCTTTAAAATCTGTCAGAAAGTGAAAAGGTTGTTGTTCAGTAATCTTAGCATAAAAAACAACCAACACAAAGGGTTCAAGGTATATAAGATGGATGTTAAGTCTCCATTTCTCAATGGGATACTTGAGGAAGAAGTATACATTACGAAACCTAAGGGATTCATTGAGAACATAAACAATAACAAGATATGTGTGTGTGAATGAAATACACCTTCACGAGATTAATTTATTTTTGAGCAATCCTATGGAATAATAAAGACAATTTAAAATAAGAATTGCACAAAAATCAATAAGCATCCCATGGCTCTCTATCTAAGCATGTTAATACAGCTCTCAGCCTTAATCTCTACTAATGAGAGTCCTAGAATGAGAATTTTGATAAAGATATGCCTAATCTAGCTCAAATTCTCTCAATTTCTTCAAATTATGAACTCAAATTCTCTCAATTTCTATGAAAGATGATCAATTATGCTTTGATATGCTTTGATATGCTCTCAATTTCTATGAAAATGGCTATAGTATAGATGCTTCACATTCAAATTTGTAGGATATGATGCTTGTAAAATGGCTTCTATTTATAGGATCTTCCTAAGTGTAGGGGGTAGAGTCAATTGATCATGATTAAGCCTTGGTTGCGTGAGAGGATTTTGAATGGTTTCAAATTGGGGGACAATTTAAATGCTTGCCTCAAAGGTTGGGACAAAGAGAAAAATTTGAGTGATTGAGATTAAAAGTTCAAAATGAGTGATTGAGATTGCAAATTTGGAATGATCCATGTGCTTTGCTTTCTCAATTATTGTTGGTTCCTCAAATTCATGTTGAAAGATATTAGGATTTATTAAATCAATCAATTAATTAAATTATCCATGTAGGGGACTAGTTTCAATTTGATTTTTGATTTAAACTATAAAATTAATTGGTTAAAATCAATTATATAGTTTGACTAATCCCTTTATGCTTATATTTAATCATTTGATGTCATTTATTAATTGATCCTTTTATTTAAATTTTTTTGTCCCAATTTGATTGATAAATATCCATTTGATTTGATTTAATCCATTTTGATGAGATTTAGAGCATTTTGCTAAGATTTGCAGATTTGCTTGATTAGAGAACACCTGCCCAATTTTAGGTGTCTACAAATGCCCCTCTTTGAATTGATGTGCAAAGTGAATTTTTTCAAAGAAAATTGATTGTCCTGATCACTGATTCAATGCCTGATTGATTGATAAAAATCTAATTGACTGATTCATAACCTGATCCAAGATGTGAAACTTGATTTGAAACCCTGATGCAATACCTTGATTTGAAAAAAGTGCAGAATTCCCCACTAATGATGTTTTGAAATTTCAATGCCCCAGATTCGAAAAGTAATCTTGATATGAATCCTTGATGTCGATATGCTATAGATATGATGCTCCCTTTAGAAATGAATCAAAATTATTTGGATGATTTTATTGAGTTTGGGAAATTTCAATTTGTTTCCCGATAAAATCAATTTGAAAATGCCCTGGTTATGAGAGAAGATGACTATTCAGGATTAGAATTGTCACCCTAAATCAGGCATTAAAAGGCTTTATGACAATTCTATCTGACAATGGAAACTTCCTCTAGCTATGGGTAAACTATGGATGAGGAAGAGTCTCCGAATTCTAGGCCGGTTCCTTTGAATTTGGGTATCAATTTTGTACTATCTTCTCCTGATTTTGAAAAAGGGAAAGGGAGAAACTATAACTAAAATTGCATGAATAAAAATTGAAAAGGTGATACACCAAATAGATTCAAATCTCTCGAAGCTTTAAACTAACACTTACTTAACATACCCTAATGATCTCTGTAATATCACTCACTATCCAATACATAGGCTGATTAGAAGGTCACTATTAGGGTTTAACCACAAATAGCAAAAAAACTACTATCAACAACATGCATGTTCTACAAAAGGCTTTATAATCTATAATCTAGAATAGGGAAAGGATACAATCCACTAATCCATACTATAGATGTACTACACTTAAATTACAGAAAAAATGAATAAGATTTAGACAAATGATCACCAAAAGATATATAAAAAATGGGTCAACTGTATTTTTCTCAAAATCTATATGCAGTTACATGAATGGATCTCAAAATAGTAGCAAGGAACACAAACATCCTCTTGCACAAAAATCAAAATCACAAGCATGAACTAACAGTGGTTACAAATGTATAAACATATAGCTTATAGGAATAAGAAATTCACTAAAGCTCTTCTCTTCACAATTCGACCCCCCAAATCATAAGCTTCCACCTCTACTAAATAGCCAACATGGATTATTTCAAAAAACATTTCCCCCCAAAAAACCCACCATAATAGCCAAACATTAAACTATTTAACAAATCCCCTAAATCCAACCTTAAGTCTAGTACCCCTAATATTGATAAACAAGATATACATCATTGTTAACTTTATCAACCTTATTTGAATACATGACATTCAAATTCTAAAAACACCAAACTTGAAACATAACCCAAGAGGGATATAACCCTAACCACTTGACATCATAACTAAACACAACTCTACCGACACCATACCATAGCACTGGATGTAACTGCAGTTTGTTTTAACCACCATAGTTGGCTGTCGACATGACCATCTTCAAGGAAAATATAGTTTTTATGTTTGGTGGCACCAACAGTACCATCATGGTGTTGTGGAAGGGATGTTGATAGTCTGGAAATTGACATAGCATTTACTTCACCTGTCAGCGGGCTTCAGTTTTGGGTAAAACATAATGCATTTGTTCATCTATTTCACTTTGCATCTTAGGGTTTTCTACTATGGCACTGCCATGTTGAATCTGATTAGTGATATTCTGCAATGAAATCCACCTCCACTCTATGATGAAACTCAGGATTCATGTAGCTTCTGTTTTGTCATAATACATGGTATCTTCAAGTTGTTTTCTCCTTTCAAAATTCTATGGCTTTTGGTCTTCTGCTTGCTTGAACTTTAGTTTAGAATGTTGGAATCAATCTTGGAGGTGAAGTGTTTCAAAGCCATGACAAATGGCATTGCACTCATGCTTGTAAATCAGGATTTTTTGAAGTTTCTATTTTGTCAAATCACCACTGCAATCTTGGAATGAATCTAAGCTATGGTCGAGACGGAGAGATGCCCATGGGTTTTGGTTTTTTGATTGGGGATGTCTCTTCCACAGCTTCAGACTCATCCCCAGTTCATAGTGCAACATGAAGTTGGGAGAAAATACCGCGGCCACCACTATTTTTTCTTTGGCTACCACTCGACAACACTCCTCTACTAGTCTTCTATTATGACACTTGGCCTCCAAGATAAATTATCTCTAACACGTTTCTTACTATATCTTTAATGTAAAACCCAAACATACTACTGTAGCCGATAATACATGAGTTATTTCCTTTCTTTGAACTTCAGTTTGCTGTCAAATCCTCCATTATGAACATTTTTTTAGGCTTTGCTGTCGAGTGTACTTCTACTATCATAGGAATGTTTGATAATAAATGGGATCTATCTGTTTCATTGTTTTCTATTGACTATACTCTTGTAACCATGACTTAGGCTGTGCTTGATGTTGACTATAGTTAAAACCCACATGGATTTTGAACTAGTATTTGAAGATGTACTTGCAGTTGTTTGTTTCTTTGTTTGTTTGGATTTACAGTGAAACACGGGTTCCATGACTGTTTAAATTATTTTAAAAAACACATTCTTCTTGCTGTCTTTCACATACAATTTTGTAGTAAGCAAAATAAATATGATTCTCTGTTCGGGCCAAACACTCTTCTATCCTGTTTTGTCTGAAAAACACAAAAACCTCTCTTTCCAGTATGCTTATAAAAACAAAAAATATTCATTTTCACTTGGAAATAGTATGAGAAGACAACTAAAACCATAGCATGTTTACATTTCAAGAAAATGTCAATGTAGTTAGTGTAAAAATACACTGTTTCTTTCAAATATATACAAGATTCTACCCATGGGGTTTGAGCACGGGCTCGTGACTCCCATGGGTAATGCTCAAACTAAAACCCTAACTGGTATAGATATACTTGTTGTCATGAATGTAAACCCTGCATTTAATTTTGAACATTATCTTTCAAAACAACAACATAAGATGTAAATTTAAACACCTTGTATGCAGATATCTCTTGAAAATTCATTTGAAGGCATAAAATTGTATCTTTTCAAAATCAGCATCTTGTGAATTTTTGGATGGATGACTACTGATATTTGCTCATAATGTCTATCTTTTGTGTATTTTTTTATCATCATGAAAGTATACAATATGCAGATATTGAAAACATTTGATCTTTGTTCTATACTTGCAGTTTTCTTATTTCTTGTCATGCATATTTCACTTTGCAGTTTTCCACTTTTCAAACAAACATAACAGTATCCTTTCATGCCATAGAAAATATGTTCAATCCTCAGGGATGGGGTTCTCAATCTTGATCTTCAAAGCTGAACTTTTAATTGTTGTCTGAAAACATGAAGATGTACTTACTATGACATCATCTCTTAAACTCTCTTATTTGAATGAAGATGGTGAACTTCAGATTCTTTCAATTCCGCATTTATCCAGTTTATTAAAAATCTCTCTTTTCTCTTATGCCTCCTGTAGCATCTTTTGAACTCTTCTTTGCATTTGCATCTTCTTTTGCATTTAGTAAGTGAGCAGTCACCCTTTGAAATGTAAACCATCTTTCTTGCATGTAATGGCTTATGTGAAATTTGAGCACGGGCTCGTGACATCCACTTTATTTCATTTTTTCTTCCTACATCTAATCACATGACCACCTTTTGCACATATCATCAGTCAATTTGTTAGGATAGCAGATGGAATAAATACATTAATGTTTGTAGGTGAGTGTCATCCAGGATGACACTCATTTATGAATGTTGGTGGATTCATTTGTATTTATTGTCCTAACAGGTTGATCAAAGTTTCTTAGATGGAAATGTCAAGTCCCTTTTATTCAGAGAAAAGAATAACATTCAACAAAGTGATCATAAATAGCAAAAGGTTTCATGTTTAAAACAAGTCCCTTTAATACTATTTTCCAGATATTATGGATGAATGTTTTCTTGTTACATTGATTTTATCAGATTGATATGCAACATTAGAAGAATTGATTGTATTCTATTTGTGTCCCATGTATTGCTTAGATCCAACTGGATCTAACACCCCACTTTCTCCCATGATGCAGGTTGAATCCTAAAAGACCTAAATGCAGATGGAGACATGGACTATGAAGACCTAGAAGCTGACAGTCAACCAACAAGCAACTAACCACAAGGTAATGCATGGGACCCCTACTCCATATTTTCTATCATGCTTTCTATCCTGTAATGTACTATTAATTTGACATGAAAAGAAAGATGAAATGACACTTGTATACTACATTCAGTTTGAATGCACAATGTAATTGATCAATTATATATTAGAAATTCTCGAATGTGGTCAACTCTTAGAGTACAGATGATAACTTTTAACAATGAATGCAATGATAAAATGTAGATTAATAATATCTGAAGGATAGTATTAATTAGAATCTTTCAAAAATGCAATTTTTTCCTATTTGTGATTATTATGATGCATGCTGTAAATTAGGGTAACAAATTTGGCGACTTCTGCTGTATGTCTGCCTACTAGACACAATCCTTGACCTTTATCCCTAGGGAAACTGACTTAAGAAACCAGAAAGCATGAATGCAACCATTATTGAAATGAAAATACAACTATTCTCAACTTATGCAACCTAAAGACCTATGTGCTTAGACAATACTTATTGAAAATGAAAATCTAGACTAAAACCTAACCCTCAAAGCAAAGCTTGAGGTGTATTCCATTAACTACAATTTGCAGAACCTCTCCATCAGTAGTGGACAACTAATAGGCATTATTTTCCTTACAGGCTATAATAACAAATGGGCCTGACGAAAAGTTATCAAATTTATCATGCTGCCCTGACCTGCTCTTTAGTACATCCCACTTCAGTACTAGATCACCTTCCTTGTAATCCTTAGATGTAGTCCTCTTGTTAAAAGACCTCTTAGTTTGAGCTTGTATCAATTCCATAGTCCCAAATTCTTTTCTCCTTTCTTCCTCAAGCTGTAATAAACTAGCATACCTCAAGGCTAAGGGATCTCCCTCCTCAAAAAGTAGCATTTGATCAACTAGCTGTAATGCTAGAAATTCTATAGATATAGGCAATCTGGCCTCTTTTCCATAAACCAAAACATAGTGTGAATTCCCAATAACCTGCTTAGGTGTAATTCTATCCAGCCATAAAGCTGCCTTCAACTTAGAGTGCCAATCCCTTTTGTTTTCTTGCAAAGTCTTCTTGATAATCCTGATTAGGTTTTTATTTGTAGACTTTGCAAGACCATTACCCTATGGATAGTAGTTAGAAGAAGTATTTAAATAAATACCATTCTTGACAGCCCATTCTATTATAGATGATCCAATAAAAGATAAAGCATTATCTAATACTATTGACTGAGGAAATCAAATCCTTGTAATGATATCATCATAGAAACTTAGACCAACATTTCTAGAAGATTCCTTCAGTACAATGGCCTTAGTCCACCTAGTAAAATAATCTGTGGCACTCAAGATCCACTTATGCCCTACACTAGAATTGGGGTTTATTGGGCCTATAAAGTCCACTCCCCACTTGTTGAATGGCTGATCAACAATGGTTGGTTTCAATGGCAATGCTGCCAACATTTGTATATGTGTAAACATAACACAATTTTGACATCTTCTTTCCCATGAATGAGTATCTTTGAATAAATCTGGCCAATAATAGTCAGCTCTTAAAATCTTCCATGCTATAGTTTTGGGGCTGAAATGACCTCCACAAGACCCATCATGAAATTCAGATAGAATTTTGTTTTGATCAATATAATCTATACATTTAAGAAGCATACCAGTAAGATCTTTCCTGTACATAATGTTATCAATAAGCACATAAGGAATAGATTGAAGCCTAAAGTACCTTCTCTTGGCTCTGTCAAGTTGCATTGGGTATTGACTAGTATGAAAAAATCTGGTCATATTTGATAACCAGGATGTTGAATCATTAATAAGTACAGAATTACCTTGGGGCAATATGGACTCTTTAGTGGTTTTAACTTGATCTTCTCCTTCTATCATCTAAGCACACAATCCTTTGCCTCTAACCAGCTTGGTCACATGGATTTGTACATCATACTCCATGACTTTAGTTATCCACCCTTCCCTTTTCTCACTGACATCCTTGTTTAATAAAAACTTCTTAATGCTAGGGTGTGAAATCATTAAGTGTATTTTGTTCCCATCAATCAGATGTTTAAACTTTTTTAAAGCTTTGATAACAGCTAGTACATGTTTTTCTACAAAGCTGTATTTTCCCTCATAATCATTCATACCTTTGCTAAAAAAGGCTACAGGTTGCTCCTGTCCTTCCTCATTCTTTTGCACCAGCATTGTTGAAACAGTGTCAATACCCCCGTAAGCATACAAAACAAAATCCTTAGAAAAATCAGGATTAGCCAAAGTAGGAGTTGAAGATAAGGCATGCTTAATTTTTTCAAAAATCTCCTTTCCTTTAGCAGTCTAGCTGAAAGGCACATCCTTTTTTAACATAGAGGTCAAAGGTTTCAATAAATTTGCAATGTTAGGAATAAAGCACCTCACAAAATTTATTCTTCCAATAAAACTTTGCAATCCTTTCTTATATTTTGGCAGTGATAGATCAAGAATTGCATGAATCCTCTCGGGATCAATAGTTGTACCTTCTTTAGACACTTGATAACCCAAAATTTTTCCTTCATGTACTGCAAAAATATACTTCTTTGGATTAAGAGAGATTCCAAACTCTCTACATCTCTGCAAAATTTGTTTCAAATGGTCAATGTGCTGATCTACAATTTTGTTGTAAATGGTAACATCATCTAGATATACTAGAACAAATTTATACATTAAGTTTTTGAAAGCCATGTCCATTTCTTTTTGGAAAGTGGCCCCTACATTTGACAACCCAAATTACATCCTTTGGTAAGCCATTATACCCCACTTAGTAGTAAAGGTTTTTTTGAACTGATCAGATTCTTTAACTAAAATCTGGTTATAACCAGAATATCCATCCAAAAGTGAGAATCTTTCAAAACCTGAAACATATTGAAGGATTTGCTCCATAGAAGGGAGAGGATGCCTATCTTTCAAAGATTCCCTATTAAGGTCTCTAAAATCTACACAAAGTATTATCTCTCCATTTTTCTTCCTTACTAGAACTAAGTTAGAAACCCATGATGTATGCTTTATTGGGAATATTATGCCTCCATCTAAGAGTTTTCTTATCTCTTTCAGCATTAAAGGCTCTAATTTGGGATTTATGGGCCTTTGCCTTTGTCTTATTGGTCTTGCATTTGGTTCTAACTCTATGGTGTGCTGATTTAGTTGAGGATCAAATCCTTTTAAGTCGGTATAATTCCATGCAAACACATCATTTTATTCCCTAAATAACTCAATAAGAATTTTCTTTTCTTCAGGGGAATTGATGTTACCAACCTTCAAGCACTTGTCTCTGAATATTTCCACCTCTTCGTAATGATCCTCTTTCATCAACAGGCTAGTTTTATTCTTTCTAAACTGATCATCAGAATTAAAGGCTGATTCTAGGCTGACTAATCCCCTTGGAAGTTTATTAGTCTTTAGCTGATTAACTTGATTCTCCATTTGATGATCATACTTGTCACTTTTGTTAGGAATAAGGTGTCTCAACCTTGGATAATTCCTATTCTTATTATTTGTTTTGTAATCTGTATTTCTTGCAAATAATGTTGATGTGTCGGCATCTTGAATTGTGTAAGGAGATCATGGCTA
>MU224097.1:3004750-3021162 GCA_018584345.1 Thuja plicata | reverse complement strand
TAGATCCATCAAAATATAAATCCCATAGCTGGTTAGATAATTCAGATTCAGGACATTGATCTTTAATCAGATTAGGAACAACTGAATCAGATTCTAACATTACATAATTACCAAAACCAGCATCAAAAACATCAATATCTTGATCACTTCTAGCTGCCCATTCATCTAGGACAAAATCAGGATATCCTTCAGTTTGTGTGTTATAAGATGAAGTCTCACTGATTTCATATGGATCCATGATCACACAACTTGCATTCATGGGGCTAGGATTATAAGGATCTATATAGTCTTTGGTCCATAACTCAGACTTTATGGTCACCTTAGCACCATATCTAGTTTTGAAATATAGGTGAGACCAATCTAATGAGAAACATTCATCTATCTTGGCTGTGAAGTCTCTTGATAAACACAGAGCAAAGTAAGGTGGTAGATCTATGACAAAAATATCCTGGGAAATGGAGAAGTTTGGACATGAGTGCAAGGTTAAACTTGCATTTTTAACAACCCCTACTATTTTAACTGAAGAACCATCAACCTGAACAACTCCTTTCTCAAGAGGTTCATACTTTAAATCTAATACATCAACTATGCTCTTTGTCATGACAGTGCTGGTTGCACCACTATCTACCATGCAATTATGCACTAATTTGTTTCCAATAATTAAAGAGACATAAAAAGGAGGAGGCTTAACATTTTCAAATTTCTTACCTTCCTTTTCTCTCATCTTCTACATATTTTCTAGCTTTCTTTCAACTGGTATTGCTGATTGCTTTAAATCTACAGTCTTTTTACTCACTTGTGCTTCTGGCTGCTGCACCTTACCAATCTTCTTTTCTCCTTTAATCACTTCATCATGCACCTTTGAAGGCTCTGAATTATCCATGACCACTTTCGAAGGATGCTGTTCGGATAGATGTGGAATTGTTGTCTCTTTAGATAGCTCCTCTTTCAAAAAATTAGTTTTCCCCTGAATAGCTAATGAATCCCACATAGAAATTGAAACACTCATCTTCTTCATATTATCAACAATGTTATAAGGAACAAAAAACTATACCTTCTAAGGTGACTTACTAATAATCTGATCTGCCTATTTTTGATACTGTGTTTCTCTGTTGGCATGAGTAGAGGCCCCTTTTACGATTGAAACTGGTGGAATGGCTGATGATTGATTTGCAGCAGCAATCCTAGGAGCCGAATGCTCTGATTCTAGAGCTCTCTTCTTGGCTCTTGTGTTTGCTGATATAGATGAATCATCATTCACTCCACAAAACTCTTCCTCTTGCCAATTAAGGAATGCAGTGTTAGGAGCAGTTGTATCACAGTGTTTCTAAGCCTCTTCAATGGATATAGTAGGTTGTGAATCTATTACGCTTTGAACCATTAAGGCTTGATTGAGCACTCCATTAGTACACTTAGATTGATTGTGTTGTTCATTGCAGGGATAACACCATTCATAATTTGTAGCAAGGTTATTTTGGCTAGGAACAATATCCCTAACAACATTAAGAGGTGTTGGGTTGTAAGGTCTATAAGGCCTTTGGTTCCAGTTTTTCCTATTGGGATTGCTATTTCCCTGATATTGCTGCTTGTTGCCTTGATAAATGGGTTGATTAGGCAGTTTAGATGAAGAACTAGCAAATTGACTCTGAGTATGGGATATTGGATGGCTTTGCTACCTTTTTAGGTTTACCAGTTCATTCCCAAAAGTCTGTAGCAAGCTCTCAATCTTTTGCTGACTATTTTTATGCTTTGCAATTCACTGGGAGGAACAACAGGTATTACTTCTTCACTTTTATAAGATGGCAATGAGGCCAAAGGTGGAACAACTAGTGGCATATTAGATTGGATGTTAGGAAAATAAGGCATGGGTGGCCTAGGAGCTATCTTTCCTACTTGAATGAGACTATTCTCTACCCTTATTGCAATATCAAAAGCTTGAGGTAAAGAATTCCCTCCCATTGACTGGATCATTACTGAAATATCACTATTCAAGATTTTAAGAAAGTATAAAAATGCATACTTGACAGAGGGTCTTACCGTGGTAGGGATCCTATTCCAAGTCTTCTAAAATTTGAGATTAAAATCACTTAGTTCCTCTTGTGGAGCCCTTTTAATGGTAGTTAGTTTCTCTACCAGAGACAAATTGTCAGATTTATCCTCAAAAAACTTAGAAATCCTTTCCCCAAAAACATCCCAAGTAGCAATAGAATTTACTGGAAGATTTTTGAACTAGTCAAGAGCTTTACCTTTAAGTGATGTAGCCAACAGCTTCATAGCCACATCTTCCTCTGTGACATGATGGACATTGTAGAGAGATGCAATATCTTTGGTGTGTTCAATAGCTGTCACTTGACCTTCTCCGGTGAATGATGGAAAACCTTTCAAGGTAGCCAAAGGTATATTGTTGTGATTTGCAATCCAGAGAGGACTACCTTGATCAAAAGGAACAAATGGTAGATTTCTTGCCATTCTTGTAGCTGATGGTACTTGTTGCTGAACAAAAGATATAGAAGGAGGTTGGGTAAATTGAACTACCTTCCTTTGGTAAGTCTTCAAATTTTGAGTAATTGCTGCAGTTCCACTTGTAGAGGCTCCAAAAATAGAATTATCTATAAATAAACTCTCAACACTTGGAAATTCTGATCCAGATAGGTTAGGAACACTTAGATCTTTAGGAAGACTGATTTCTTCAATAATAACCTCAAGTTCTTCTAAATTTGTAGCTAAATTTTCAAAAATGGGATTATCAAATGATGAGAAATTCGAATTCAATATAGTACCTCTTGGATCCTGTGATGTTCTTGCTCCTTTGGATGATCTTCCTTCCCTTCTACTTGACTGTAATTCCTGATACACAAATCCCTCCTTGTTTGATCTTGTTGGAGTTCTACTCATTAAAATCCACACTGAGAGCTGTAACTAAAATTAAGAACAACCATAGAACTAGTAGATCAGAACTGAGAAGTAGTTCGTGGTCCCATTGGGCGTGCCAAAAAATGTTTAGGCTTAGAATTTTCACCCTAAATTAGGCATTAAAAGGCTTTATGACAATTCTATCTGACAATGGAAACTTCCTCTAGTTGTGGGTAAACTATGGATGAGGAAGAGTCTTCGGATTCTAGGCTGGTTCCTATTGAATTTGGGTATCAATTTTGTACTATCTTCTCCTGATTTTGAAAAAGGGAAAGGGAGAAACTATAACTAAAATTTCATGAATAAAACTTGAAAAGGTGATACACCAAATAGATTCAGATCTCTCAAAGCTTTAAACTGACACTTACTTAACATACCCTAATGATCTCTGCAATATCACTCACTATCCAATACATAGGCTGATTAGAAGGTCACTATTAGGGTTTAACCACAAATAGAAAAAAAACTACTATCAACAACATGCATGTTCTGCAAAAGGCTTTATAATCTATAATCTAGAATAGGGAAAGGATACAATCCACCAATCCATACTATAGATGTACTACACTTGAATTGCAAAAAAATTGAATAGGATTTAGACAAACGATCACCAAAAGATATATAAAAAATGGGTCAACTGTATTCTTCTCAAAATCTATATGCAGTTACATGAATGGATCTCAAAATAGTAGCAAGGAACATAAACATCCTCTTGCACAAAAAATGAAATCACAAGCATGAACTAACAGTGGTTAAAAATGTATAAATAGATAGCTTATAGGAATAAGAAATTCACTAAAGCTCTTCTCTTCACAATTTGACCCCCCAAATCATAAGCTTCCACCTCTACTAAATATCCAACATGGCTTATTTCAAAAAAATTCCCCTCGAAAAACCCACCATAATAGCCAGACATTAAACTATTTAATAAATCCCCTAAATCTAGCCTTAAGTATAGCACCCCTAATATTGATAAACAAGATATACATCATTGTTAACTTTATCAACCTTATTTGAATACATGACATTCAAATTCTAAAAACACCAAACTCAAAACATAACCCAAGAGGGATATAACCCTAACCACCCGGCATCATAACTAAACACAACTCTACCGACACCATACCATAGCACTGGATGTAACTGCAGTTTGTTTTAACCACCATAGTTGGCTGTCGACATGACCATCTTCAAGGAAAAGATAGTTGCTATGTTTGGTGCCACCAATAGTACCATTGTGGCTTTGTGGAAGGGATGTTGATAGTTTGGAAACTAACATAGCATTTACTTCACCTATCAACGGACTTCAGTTTTGGGTAAAACATAATGCATTTTTTCATCGATTCCACTTTGCCTCTTAGGGTTTTCTACTATGGTGCCACCATGTTGAATCTGATTACTGATATTCTGCAATGAAATCTGCCTCCACTCTGTGATGAAACTCGGGATTCATGTAGCTTTTGTTCTGTCATAATACATGGTATCTTCAAGTTGTTTTCTCCTTCCAAAATTTTGCGGCTTTTGGTCTTCTGCTTGCTTGAACTTTAGTTTAGAATGTTGGAATCAATCTTGGAGGTGAAGTGTTTCAAAGCCATGACATATGGCGTTGTACTCATGCTTGTAAATTGGGATTTTTTGAAGTTTCTATTTTGTCAAATCACCACTACAAGCTTGGAATGAATCTAAGCTATGGTCAAGATGGAGAGATGCCCATGGGTTTCGGCTTTTTAACTAGGGATGTCTCTTCCACAGCTTCAGACTCATCCCCAGTACACAGTGCAACATGAAGTTGGGAGAAAATACCGCGGCCACCACTATTTGTTCTTTGGCTACCACTTGACAACACTCCTCTGTTGGTATTCTATTATGACACTTGGCCTCCAAGATAAGTTATCTCTAACACCTTGCTCACTGTATCTTTAATGTAAAACCCGAACATACTGCTGTAGCCGATAATACATGAGTTATTTCCTTGCTTTGAACTTTAGTTTGCTGTCAACTCCTCCATTGTGAACATTTTTTTAGGCTTTGCTATTGAGTGTACCTCTGCTATCATAGGAATGTTTGATAATAAATGGGATCTATCTATTTTATTGTTTGTTGTCGACTGTACTCTTGTAACCATGACTTAGGCTGTGCTTGATGTTGACTATAGTTAAAACTCACATGGCTTTTGAACTGGTATTTGAAGATGTACTTGCAGTTGTCTATTTCTTTGTTTGTCTAGATTTACAGTGAAACACGGGTTCCATGACTGTTTAAATGCTTTTAAAAAACACATTCTTCTTGCTATCTTTCGCATACAATTTTGTAGTAAGCAAAACAAATATGTTTCTTTGTTCAGGCCGAACACTCTTCTATCCTGTTTTGTCTGAAAAACACAAAAACCTCTCTTTCCAGTATGCTTATAAAAACAAAAAATACTCATTTTCACTCGGATATAGTATGAGCAGACAACTGAAACCATAGCATGTTTACATTTCAAGAGAATGTCAATGTAGTTAGTGTAAAAATACACTTTTTCTTTTAAATATATACAAGATTCTACCCATGGGGTTCGAGCACGGGCTCGTGACTCCCATGGGTAATGCTCAAACTAAAACCCTAATTGGTATAGATATTCTTGTTATCATGAATGTAAACCCTGCATTTAATTATGAACATTATCTTTCAAAATAGCAACATAAGATGTAAATTTAAACACCATGTATGCATATATCTCTTGAAAATTAATTTGAAGGCATGAAACTGTATCTTTTTAAAATCAGCATCTTGTGAATTTTTGGATGGATGACTACTGATATTTTCTCATAATGTCTATCTTTTGTGTATTTTTTTATCATCACGAAAGTATACAATATGCAGATATTGAAAACATTTGATCTTTGTTCTATACTTGCAGTTTTCTCATTTCTTGTCATGCATATTTCACTTTGCAGTTTTCCACTTTTCAAACAAACATAACAGTATCCTTTCATGCCATAGAAAATATGTTCAATCCTTAGGGATGGGGTTCTCAATCTTGATCTTCAAAGCTTAACTTTTAACTGTTGTCTGAAAACATGAAGATGTACTTACTATGACAACATCTCTTAAACTCTCTTGTTTGCATGAAGATGGTGAACTTTAGATTCTTTCAATTCTGTATTTAACTAGTTTATTAAAAATATCTCTTTGCTCTTGTGCCTCCTGTAGCATGTTTTGAACTCTTCTTTGCATTTGCATCTTCTTCTACATTCAGTAAGTGAGCAGTCACCCTTTGAAATGTAAACCATCTTTCCTGCATGTAATGGCTTATGTGAAATTTGAGCACGGGGTTGTGACATCCACTGTATTTCATTTTTGCTTCCTGCATCTAATCACATGACCACCTTTTGCACATATCATTAGTCAATTTGTTAGGATAGTAGATAGAATAAATACATTAATGTTTGTAGGTGAGTATCATCCAGGATGACACTCATTTATGAATGTTGGTGGATTCATTTATATTTACTGTCCTAACAGGTTGATCAAAGTTTCTTAGATGGAAATGTCAAGTCCCTTTTATTCAGAGAAAAGAATAAAATTCAACAGAGTGATCATAAATAGCAAAAGGTTTCATGTTTAAAACAAGTCCCTTTAATACTATTTTCCAGATATTATGGATGAATGTTTTCTTGTTACATCGATTTTATTAGATTAATATGCAACATTAGAAGAATTGATTGTATGCTGTTTGTGTCCCATGTATTGATTAGATCCAACTAAATCTAACACCCCACTTTCTCTCATGATGCAAATTGAATCCTAAAAGACCTAAATGCAGATGGAGACATGGACTATGAAGACCCAGAAGCTGTCAGTCAACTAGCAAGCAGCTAACCACAAGGCAATGCATGAGACCCCTACTCCATACTTTCTATCACGCTTTCGATCTTGCAATGTACTATTTATTTGACATGAAAAGAAAGATGAAATGACACTTGCATATTACATTTATTTTGAATGCACAATGTAATTGATCAATTATATATTAGAAATTTTGGAATGTGATCAAATCTTCGAGTACAGATGATAACTTTTAACAATGAATGTAATGATAAAATGTTGATTAATAATATCTGAAGGATAGTATTAATTGGACTCTTCTAAAGATGCAATTTTTTCCTATTTGTGGTTATTTTGATGCATGCTGTAAATTAGGGTCACAATGACAATAGCTATGATTGAGAAAATGTTGTTGATGTTTTAGATATATTAATGATGTTTGGATATCACTTGATTTTAGTCAGAATCACTTGGTTGATGTTGTATTGATGTCAATCAGATAGGATAGGTAGGTTGATGGATTGATTGGATAAACTGATAATTTGTTCTCAAGATCTAGAGAGACTAAAAAATGGATTGATTTTCCTTCCTCAAGATCTAGAGTTAGGAAATTTGATGCGCTCCTGATGTGCAAATGGATGATAGGATAAATGATTGACTTGAAATGATCAATTGGATGATTTGACTGATTGATATTTGATTTGATTAGATTTGATGGGAATATTAATGGTGGGAGGCTGATAGATAGGTTCATTTGATATGATTAAGGTACATATGTAGGTACAGGTACTGAAGAGAATTAGGTTGTCCCTAGTTGATCAGATGGTGAGGTTGCCCCTAGGCAAGCAGATGTATATTGATGATATCCTTGATGTAGCATTGATTTATTGGTGGATCAGACATTTGAGGACATTGACTAGGACTTTGATGATGTAACCATGATTAACTTTCACCCACTTGATTAAGGAAAAATCCCACAACTATAATGAAAGATTAATCTATATGAATGCAACTAACTGTCACTAGATTTTTATGAAAGAAATGCAATAGAGATATATTTTCATCATTGAGCGTTGTGGGACTAGGAGAAAGTACAATAATCACTGACCACATCATGATGATATGAATACTTATTTCATCTCTTTGGTAACCATTGGAAAACTAGTACAACCCTCACTAGTTGAATAATCAACTATGGGAGTATGAATACCGATTTCATCAGATTCAATGTTGCAAGTGCACTTTGGTATTAAGATATGGAAGATCTAAATAGCCAAGGTATCCATTTGCGTAAACAAACAAAGGTTAACCCTTATTCCTATATGAAATTCCTTGATTGTTCTTTGATGACCATGTCCTTAGACAAATTCACACAAGTTGGTGGATCTTCCTCAAAACAGTCACTCAAAGTCAAGAAAATATCATGTCTCCATCATTGCCAATCTAGTCAAAACATCCTTGATTAGCTAAAAAGACAAGACAAAAAGCAATGAATATCATCAAGAGCTCCAAGTGTTTTGTATTGTATCAAGATTTTCAATAGAATTATAAACATTCTTATCATTTAGGTTTTGTCAAATTTTAATCCTAATAATAAGGTCATGAAGCTCAAGGATCAAGTTTCAATATCAAGTGCTTGGTTTTGAATAATGATATCCATCAAAGGTTCCAAAAATATCTCCCCTCTGAAGCTCTGAAAATCACCTCTGACATGTGACCAAAAAGTAGCACTTATGGAATCTATTTGTATCAAAACCAATGCTTTGCCCCCAAGTGAAAAATGAGACCATGAGTATAATCTTGGGAAAATGAAACCTAGTATGTGACAATGCAGCTCAAAGATGTTATGCAAGATTTTTTTTTTAAATTTGTAGAGATTTTAAAAGTTTTTTTTTTTTATAAAATTTTTTAAGAATTTTTTTTATTTTTTAGATTTTTCAAATTTTCAACTTTTAGATTTTACCATCTCTCAAACAAGATGACATTGGTTTTCCCCCAATGTATAGCAAGGTATAGGACATGAAGGATGGATTTGCAAGCTGATGGATTAGAGATGGAAAGACCATGATGGATGAAACATGCGAATGTGACCCATAGGACCATCTCCTCAAGATTACCCAAGCTAAGGAAAAAGGATATAGCAATGTGAAGCATGTTTTTTGATAAGAAATGAAAGCCAATGATGTCATTCTAGATAGCAGTTAGGATAATGACCTGATGTCATGAAAGTGAGTGGTCTAAAAGAGTGGACATGTCAAGAAGATTTTGATAACAAATTTTACACTTTGTGTCCTCCATTTTCGATCAAGACCAATGGTTCAATTTGGGTAAGATGTGGATAGGATAGAACAATAAAGATAAAGGGGTGATGAAGGCTATGAGGGAATGGTTTTGGATTATTGCAAGATTGCTGATGAATAATGAAGGTAGATTTGGGATAAGCAAGATCATGATAGGGTAGCATGCAACAAGTGAATAAGTTGATAGAAAGATAATGGATGTCAAGATACCTAATTCTCATGGATATGTTCAACCTTGTTAAGACCAAAGGTAAAAGAGGGAATATGGATGTAAGCAAGATAAATAATAGAAAGATGGAGGATAGCATGGATGGAACTTTCCCCCAAGTGTAGAGCGCAAGTAGGAGGAAATACGCAGTATGCCTATTTTCCATATTTCACATGGTACGTGTCTAAGGTGCCATAAGAAGTGGTTTTCACCATAGGAAAGATTTATTTCTCTTTACTTTTGCTACTAAGGCGCCTGTTTTACTAGGTTTTCACCAAGGCACTTTTTCTCTATTTTTTTTTTTCAATTTTTTTCTTTCATTTTTCAATATTTCTCCAATACTTGGCTCTTTGGATAATGTTCTTCTGAAATATATGCTATAATAAACCATGAATATGGTTAGGATGCTCAAAGAAATTGATAAGGTGATGATAAAGGACACATATGGAGGATAAGGGTAGATGGTGGTAAAGGTTTTATGCCATATATTGGATAAGAGGGATGGAAAGATGGAAAGTATGTGTTGGATAATGAATGTGAGGATAAGAAGAAGATATGTTGTGGATGGAAATGTTGGCAAGATCAAATTTGACACACACTTTGAAGGGTGGTGGAATGATGGAGGAAAAATAGATGGAGGAGGCAAGGAGGTAGCTAAGATAGTGGATTTTGGGCTATAGGATCCGAAAGTAGACTTGGAAAGTGGAAAATGTTTTGAAGGAGACAGAAAGGAAGCCTTTGGAAGCTTGAATGTCAACTTTTATTTTTTTGTTTGTATGAAATTCTTTCAAAAGTGACTTGGGAATCCACATAGTCTTTGATTTTTCTTTCTTTTGTGATGATTTTGATTGCATTTCTTCAATGAGGGATTTTGGAACCCACATTTTCTTTGATTTTATTTTTTCTTGGTGGACCTTTGTGGTCTCTTTAATATTTCCTTTTTATTTTCATTCACATGTCAATTAGATGTGACATGGTGATTTTTATACACATGTGGATTCTTGGATTTCTTATTTTTAGGTTTCACATCCAAATTGATTCCAAAAGACTTGGGAATTGTGGGTGAATAGGAATTATATGGAGGGTTCATATGGATGGATGTTTAGAAATTCTTCAAGTATGTGTGCCTTTGATGATCTTGATACATGGTAGGGCAAGTGAATGGAGAGATAGCGATGGTAGGAATGATTTATGTAGGAATATAGGGACCTAATATGGATGGAAGGGATGAAGACTTTAGCTTTGGGACATAGGAACCTAAAATGGATTTGGAGGATAGTGAAGGTGATGGTTACATTTGAATGGAGGAAGATAAGGTGCGAAAGGGATATCAACATCTTTGGAATGTGCTACATTTCTGAGGTTCTCATCTTTAAGATTTATCTTTATACCAATAAGCTCAGGAATAGCTTTCATAGGAGAAACTTTGATAGGATCAACTGAGGCTCGAGGGGATTTATTATCATGCAAGGGATTTGGAGGAATGATGGTTTCTTGAGGTGAATATGGAGGATCATGCAAAGGAGTTGATAGGATACTTTGATCTCAACAAGGATCTTTGGATGGTGTAGAGAGGGTGCTTTGCTCTTGATTTTCAATATGTTCATTTGAAATGGTGGAAGGGATATCTTGATTTTTCTTGGGAAGTGGACAAAATATGGAGCTTGGAAAGAGACTTTTTTCTTGACCTTGAAGGATATCAGCTTGGAAGAAATGAAAGGATGCAAGGGGATCATCATTAGATTCTATGGATATGGGACCTTCATCAAATATGGGAAGGGATAGTATAGAAACTTATCTTGATCTTTATTGATATTTTTTTCTTTTCTCTTTGGATTATCCTCTTGACATGGATCCACTACTAAGGACAAGATATGAACTTGGGTATGCATGGGGGATTCTTGAAGGAATGATGTAGGATCCTTTTGAATGGGTATAATAGGAATTGAAGCACATGAAGGTTTGGGGTCCAAGATCTTTGAGGCATGGAGAATATTTGCAGAAAGATGTAAGTTAGCTTGGGTTTTGTTTAGAGGTATCCCTTGAGGGTAGACATAGTCAATGTGGAAAGTATCATCATCAGGCTCACTCTTTGATGGATGAATTATGGATAGTTGTGAAGCTTTGTGAGATGGATGAAGGATGAAAGGAGTAAAGGCTATGGTAGAAACCTTTCTAGATAGAGGTTTGTGCATTAGATATTTCTTGAGAGTGGTACCTTTCTCTTCATTCTCTTTATTATCTTGATCACAAATAGGGTGGCCATGAAATTTACCTTGATCCAAGATAGGTTTGTTGCACTTAAATGCTTCTTTTTGTAAAGAAGATGAAGATACAAATGGCCCATCATCATAAAGAAAATGATAGATTGATCTTAATGATGGATTTTAGATGATGTATCCTTTTCTTTTTCCTCATCCTTATTTAAGGTTGATATATCATAATTATGAGAAAGCTTAGCTCCTAATTGAGCAAAATTTAAGAAATATGCTTCTTTATCCCTCTTCAAAATTAAGTGCATTGTTTCCATAAATATGGGATCTTGGGATGCTTCAAAAATTTCATCTTCATTTACTTCATCATTTTGATTCCTATGATAATTTTGATCTTCATTTTCCATAGGATTGATTCATCGTTCAAATAGATTCATCATTATAGATATTTGAAGGAATTTGATCTATCAAATAGACTGGACATAAAGTACTGCAAAAAGGGTATCCAAATATGTTTAAAAAATTATTCCAAACCTCAGGAAATGCCCCCTATTTTCCCTTCTTTGTTTTTTTGAGTCACTTTCCTGCAGTTTAGGCGTGACTTTGCACTGTATAGGCGTTTACTGGAATTATTGTATGCGACACTCTACAAATTGTAGGTGATTCTTTCCTGTTTATAGGTGGTGTTTAAAATTTTATAGGCATCAGTTTCCAGTGAGTTAAGCGGTATTTCAATAGTGATAGGCATCATTTCAGTTTACAGGAATAACAAAAATTATTGCAGGTGGTATTTAAACTTCTGTATGTAACACTTTGCGGATCAAGTTGATTTTTCATAGTTTTTTAGGGTTTTAAAAATATTAAGTCTATGATCAGATCTGTCAAATGGTAATCTTTCTTAAAAATTTAGATACAAAACACAACACACACATCAATTTTGCATCATAACCCTAAAACACACTAAGTGTATTTTGTCGGTCATTTTAATGGGTCTTGTACAAGAATATCTTCCAAACAATCTACCTAGAGTCAGATTTGACTTTTAAACAATATGGCTCTAAAAGGTAGCTCACTACTTTAACAAGGTTTTAATTAACACCCCTATTCTAAACTATGAAAAGTTCTTTTACCCTCTTGTGGGCTTCCCACATGCACGAAAGTATGATTTTGTGCAATCCCAAAGGACTACTAGAGGAAGTGAAGAAAACTAAGCACAATTTAGTCACTACAACCCATTAAAGAAGAGTGCATTTTTTTTTATAGTGGTTCAGATTGTCTCATAGCTAAAGTGAGTGTCTCCCACTTTGGGTCGATCCCTCTCACCATCCTCTTGAGGATGTACTTGGGAGGTATGCCCTTTAAGTATCTAATTAACTAGCATGTATATAGAAAAGGAAAATTGAACTAAGTTAAGCAAGTTTGGGAGTTTGATTCACTCAAAAAGTGAAGAGCATATCCCTATTGCTTCCCTTAAGTTCCAAGCACTTCAAGCATATTTGTCCATTTTCAACCTCTTGACAAGGAGGTTCTTAAAATTTGAAGTGTTTGGTTCAATTTCCTCCCTTTCTTTCTACCACCCAAACTCAACACTTTTGGATTTTTGATCAAGTTTGAAAAGTTGAGAGCATATACCTAATGTTTCATTTGGAATGGAAAATAATAGGGTGTCCCTATTAAGCTAGATATAAAAGAAATGCTACAATTTTAAAGAAAGCAAGCTTGATGTGAAAAATACCTCTTTTCCATGCTAGCAAAGGCTAAGCACTTTTTTGAGGTTTTTTTGCTTGTTTTTTCTCACTCACCTAGTGGTGATCGTTCCCTCTCTAGCTCAACTAACAAGTTAGTCAAACACAACCAAAAAAGTGAAGAAAACCTTAAATTGGAATTGAAAGTGCAATTAAGTTCTTTCGCAAAATTTGCAAAAAACAACTTAAGGACTTAATGCATAAAATCAATTAAGAGATGAAAACTTTTTCTTATAAGAACAACTGATTTTAATGTAATGCTCATACAATTCCTGCTCTTTTTCTAAATCTTCAAAAATTAAAGAGGTATGAATTTTCTTTGAGTACTTGTTTTGGACTCTTACCTCCTTTCTTGGCCTTGTGACCCTCACTTTGGGTTTCTGTACCTTCAAATGTCTGTTCATCTACAGAAAACACAAAAATAGAGAGTTAATAATCTGTAACTAAAAAAACATAGAGGATTGTAGGCATTATTTAACAACTTGTAGGCATCATTTCACTATGTGTAGGCATCACTTTACAGATTATAGGCGTCACTTTATAGATTGTAGGCATCACTTAACAGATTCTAGGCATCACTTTACAACCTGTAGGCATCACTTAACAAATTGTAGGCATCACTTAATAGATTGTAGACATCACTTAATAGATTCTAGGCATCACTTAACATATTGCAGACATCATTTAGCATATTGTAGGCATCACTTAACAGATTCTAGGTGTCACTTAACAGATTGCAGGCATCACTTAACAGATTTTAGGCATCACTTTACAGATTGTAGGCGTAAAATGAAAAATAACAAGCATTGTAAAGATGATTAAATGTGAAACACAAAAAATCACAAGCGGAAAAAGGTAATTTATAGGCGGTATTTCTCGAGTAGCAGGTGTCACTTTATGTGCATAGGTGGTACACTTTATCTGACAGGTGTGACACAAAGTTAAGATAGAAGATAGAAGTATTTATCAAGCGTCACTTCATTACTAGCAGGCATCATTGTTTTTCTCGTAGTCGTCATTTGACCTGCAACTTGCAAATTTAGCACAAAATGAAGGCAAAACATACAAAATTTAAAATAAAATAATGATTTGAGGCCTAAAGCCCCACAGTGGGTGCCATTTGTGTGTGAATGAAATACACTTCATGAGATTAGTTTATTTATGAGCAATCCTATGGAATAATAAAGACAATTTAAACTAAGAATTGCACAAAAATCAATAAGCATCTCATGGCTCTCTATCTAAGCATGTTAATAGAGCTCTCAGCCTTAATCTCTACTAATAACAATCCTAGAATGAGAATTTTGATAAACATATGCCTAATCTAGCTCAAATTCTCTCAATTGCTTCAAATTATGAACTCAAATGCTCTCAATTATTATGCAAGATGATCAATTATTATTTGATATACTTTGATGCTCTCAATTGCTATGAAAATGGCTATATTCTAGATACTTTGCATTCAAATTTCTAAGATATGATGTTTGTAAAATGGCTTCTATTTATAAGATTTTCCCAAGTGTAGGGGGTAGAGTCAATTGATCATGATTAAGCCTTGGTTGAGTGAGGGGATTTCAAATGGTTTCAAATGGGGGGACAATTTAAATTCTTGTCTCAAAGGTTGGGACGAAGAGACAAATTTGAGTGATTGAGATTAAAAGTTCAAAATGAGTGATTGAGATTGCAAATTTGGAATGATCCATGTGCTTTGCTTTCTCAATTATCATTGGTTCCTCAAATTCATGTTGAAAGATATTAGGATTTATTAAATTAATTAATTAATTAAATTATCCATGTAGGGGAATAGGTTCAATTTGATTTTTGATTTAAACTATATAATTAATTGATTAAAATCAATTATATAGTTTGATTAACCCCTTTAGGCTTATATTTAATCATTTGATGTCATTTATTAATTGATCCTTTGATTTAAATGATTTTGTCCCAATTTGATTGATAAATATCCATTTTATTTGATTTAATCCATTTTGATGAGGTTTAGAGCATTTTGCTAAGATTTACAGATTTACTTGATTAGAGAATGTAGACACCCAAAACTGAGTAGGTGTCCTAAAATCATCCAAATCTACAAATCTCAGCAAAATGATTCAAAATGGATCAAAATCAATTCAAATGGACATTTATCAATCAAAGTGGACAAAATCAAGTTAAATCAAAGGATTAAGTAATGATGACATCAAATAATCAAATTAAGCCTAAAAGGATCAATCAAAATTATATAATTGATTTCAATCAATTAATTGTATAGTTTAAATAAAAAATCAGATTGAACCTATTCATCCCTACATGGCTAATTTAATTAATTGATTGAATTAAATAATCCTAATATCTTTCAACATGAATTTGAGCAACCAATGGGAATTGAGAACACAAAGCACATGGATCACTCCTAAAATTTGAATCTCAATCACTCATTTTCAACTTTGAATTTCAATCACTCAAATTTGTCCCTTTGTCTCAACCTTTGAGACAATCATTTAAATTGTCCCCCCATTTGAAACCATATCAAAGCCTTTCACTCAACCAAGGTTTAATCATGATCAAGTAACTCTACCCCCTACACTTGGGAATTTGCTATAAATACTAGCCATTTTAAAGAATAATCATATCCTAGAAAATTTGAATGCAAAACATCAAACCTATAGGCAATTTCATAGCAATCTTGAGCATTTTTTAGATTTTCATAGAAAATTGAGCATTATGGAGAGCATTTCATGAGCATTTGAATTCAAAATTGTTATCATTTGAGAGAATTGAGCTAGATTAGGCATAATTTTATCAATTTCTCATTCTAGGATTGTCACTAGTAGAGATTTGTTGGAATTGTATTGAGATGATGTACTGAGAGGGGAGGGGTGACAGTACCTCTAAGACTTTTTTTGGTTATCCCATTAACCCTTAGTCATCAGTTTGTAAAACAACTTATCTATTTGTTCATTTTTCTTTATGTATATGAAATCATATCATACATTCCATTTGATGTGTAATAGTAAAAGAAACATACATGAAATTTGATAACACATAACAAAAGATATGGTATCGCAGAAAACTCCTATTAAGGAAGTAAAAACCATGGTGGGGATTGTTACCCACAAACTTCACTATCTGCAGATAAGAAGAGCTGGTTAAGGCTTACAATTTGGTCACTTCTGATGACCTACCCTGTTAGGAGTATTATAGTGGAGACCTGTTAAGATCTACT
>MU224097.1:2978918-2991573 GCA_018584345.1 Thuja plicata | reverse complement strand
TGAGCATCAAGTATCTTGACACCGTTATCCTTTCCATCAGCTTATTTACTTGTTGCATCCATGCTACCCTATCATGATCTTGCTTCTCCCCAATCCACCTTCATTATTCCTAAGCAGTCTTTCCATAATCCCAAATCATCCCTTCATAGCCTCCATAACCCCTTTATCTAGATTGTTCTATATTATCCACATCTTACCCAAATTGATCCATTGGTCTTGATAAAAAATGGACATAAAGTGCAAAATTTGTTATCAAAATCTTCTAGACATGTCCACTCTTTTGGACTACTCACTTTCATGACATCATGTCATTATCCTATATTCTATCTAGAACTACATCATTGGCTTTCATTTCTTATCCAAAAACATGTTTTGCATTGTTATATCCTTTTTCCTTAGCTTGGGTAATCTTGAGGAGATGGTCCTATGGGTCACATTCACCTTCTTCATCCATCAATGACCTTTCCATTTTTAATCCCTCAACTTGCACATCCATCCTTCATGTCCTATTCCTTTCTAGACACTGGGGGCAAACCAATGTGATCTAGTTTGAGAGCTGGTAATTCTAAAAAATAAAAAATAAATCTAAAAAATTCAAAAAATTCAAAAATCTCTAAAAAATAAAAAAATAAAAAATCTCTAAAAAATAAAAAAATCTCTTAAAATCCAAAAAACATTACAAAATCCAAAAATCTTGCATAAAGTCTTTGAGTTGCATTGTTGCAAACTAGGTTTCATTTTCCCAAGATTCACATGTTCTTATTTTTCACTTGGGGTCAAATCATTGGTTTTTGGTACAAACAGATTCAGAAGTGCTACTTTTGGTCACATATCAGAGCATATTTTCAGAACTTCAGAGTAGAGATATTGTTGAACCTTTGATGGATATCATTGTTCAAACCCAAGCATTTGACCTAGCAACTTGATCCTTGAAACTTCAATGACTTATTTTATCAGGATTAAAATTTGACAACATCTAAATGATCAGAATGTTTGGAGTTCTTGAAAATCTTGATACATTGCAAAACACTTGAAATTTTTGATGATTTTCATTGAAATTTTCAAGTCATGTTATTTTTATCTAATTGATGATGTTTCGACTAGATTGGTGATGATGGAGACATGATGTTTTTCTTGACTTTTGTGTTACTATTTTGAGGAAGATTCACTAACTTGTGTGAATTTGTCTAACGACATGGTCATCAAAGAACCATCGAGGACATTCATATAGGAAGGAGGGTTAACCTTTGTTTGTTTACACAAAAGGATACCTTGGCTATTTAAATCTTTGATATCTTAATACCAAAATCCACTTGCAACATTGAATATGATAAAGCCAATATTCATACTCCCATAGTTGGTTATTCAACTAGTGAGGGTTGTACTAGTTTCCCAAAGGTTACCAAAAGCAATAAAAAGTGGTATTCATATCATCATGATTTGGTCAGTGATGGTTGTACTTTCTTTCTGGACCCACAATGCTTAATGATGAAAATATATCTCTTTTGCAGTTCTTTCACAAAAAGCTAGTGACAATTAGTTGCATTGCATTGTATTTTCATGACAGATTAATTGCATTATAGTTGTTTATGGTATTTTCCTTAATCAAGGGGGTGGAAGTTAATCATGTTTACATTATCAAAGTCCTAATCAATGTCCTCAAATTTCTGATCCATAAAATTTATCAATGCTACATTAAGGATATCATCACTATGCATCTTCTCACCTAGGGGCAACCTCACCATTTGATCAACTAGGAGAAACCTAACTCTATTTATGACCTGTACCTACATCTGCACCTGAATCATATCAAATTCCCCTATCTATTATCCTCCTAACATTAATCTTCCCATTAAATCCAATCCAATCGAATATCAATCAGTCGAATCATCCAATTTATCATCTAACATCAATCATTTATCCTATCATCCATTTGCTCATCTTAAGCGCATCAAATTTCCTAACTCTAGATCTTGAGGAAGGAAAATCAATCCATTTTTTTGTCTCTCTAGATCTTGAGAGTGAATTATCAGTTTATCCAATCAATCCATCAACATACCTATCCTATCAGATTGACATCAATACAACATCAACCAAGTGATTCTGACTGACATCAAGTGATATCCAAACATCATCACCTTATCTCAAATATCAACAACATTTTCTCAATCATCAAATTCTCTCAAAACTGGGGCATTTTTCAAATTGATTTTATCAGGAAATGAATCTTAATTTCCCAAACTCAACCAAATCATCCAAATCATTCAGATTCATTTCCCAAGGGGGAATCATATATGCATTATATCAACATCAAGGATTCATATCAAGTTTCTTTTCAAATCAAGGGCAATGTCCTATCAATCAAATCTGCATCATATCTTACATCAATCAAATCTGGGGCATTAAAAATTCAAACTTTTATCAGTGGGGCAATCTGTATCTTATCAAATCAGAATTTCAAATCAGTGGTGAATCAGGTTTTATCAATCAAATTAGGTTTTATCAATCAAATTAGGGTTTCAAATCAATAAGGTTATCAATTAGATCAGTTTTGTATTAACCAATCAATCAGGTATTGAATCAGTGATTAGGACATGCAATTTTCTTTGAATCAATGCGCTTCACACATCAATTCAAACAGGGTCATTTGTAGACACCCAAAACTGGGCAGGTGTCCTAGAATCATCCAAATCTGCAAATCTCAGCAAAATGCTTCAAAATACTACAAAATGGATCAAAATCAATTCAAATGGACATTTATCAATCAAAGTGGACAAAATCAAGTTAAATCAAAGGATTAAGTAATGATGACATCAAATAATCAAATTAAGCCTAAACGAATCAATCAAATTATATAATTGATTTTAATTAATTAATTGTATAGTTTAAATCAAAAATCAAATTGAACCTATTCATCCCTACATGGATAATTTAATTAATTGATGAATTAAATAATTCTAATATCCTTCAACATGAATTTGAGCAACCAATGGGAATTGAGAACACAAATCACATGGATCACTCCTAAAATTTGAATCTCAATCACTCATTTTCAACTTTGAATCTCAATCACTCAAATTTGTCCCTTTGTCTCAACCTTTGAGACAATCATTTAAATTGTCCCCCCATTTGAAACCATCTCAAATCCTTTCAATCAACCAAGGCTTAATCATGATCAAGTAACTCTACCCCTTACACTTGGGAATTTGCTATAAATACAAGCCATTTTTAAGCATAATCATATCCTAGAAAATTTGAATGCAAAGCATAAAAACTATAGGAAATTTCATAGCAATCTTGAGATTTTTGAGAGTTTCATAGCAAATTGAGCATTATGGAGAGAATTTTATGAGCATTTGAATGCACAATTGTTATCAGTTGAGAGAATTGAGCTAGATTAGGCATACTTTTATCAATTTCTCATTCTAGGATCATCACTAGTAGAGATTAAGGCTGAGAGCTTTACTAGAATACTAGTTAGATACTAGTTAGAGAACCATAAAATGTTTAGTGATTTTAATGCAATTCTTTAGTTTAAATTGTTTATGTTTTTCCATAGAATTGTAGTTAAATAAATCAATCTCATGAAGGTGTAATAAATTCACACACAGAGAACACCTACCCACTTTTAGGTGTCTACAACATGTAAGTTACATAAAGCTTTATATGGATTGAAACAAGCACCTCAAGCATGGTATGAGAGAAAACACTCTTATGTAATCAAAATAGGATTTCAAAGAACAAGTGATAACAATAATGTTTACTTGAAATGTGACAGTGAGAATAAAGTTTTGATTGCTGAAATTTTTGTTGATGATAATATATTTGGAGGCAATGACACTTTATGTAAAGGATTTGCTGATGAATGAGAAACGAGTTTGAGATGTCAATGATTGGAGAGATTAAGTTCTTTCTAGCTCTAAAGATAAAAAAAGTTACTAGAGGAATCTATATTACACAAGCCAAGTATATCAAAGAGATTCTTAAAAATTTTGGTATGGAAGATTCCAAACCTGTTGGAACATCAATGGTTACTGGATGTAAGTTATCTAAAGAGGATGAAAAACAAGAGGTGGATAATACTCTTTACCGATCCATGATTGGTAAATTGTAATATGTTGTTCACAATAGACCTGATATAGCACATGATCTTGGAATTGTTGCAAGATTTTCTTTTAATCTGAAGGAAACACATATGTCTAGAGTAAAATTTTTTTTGAGATACCTGAAAGGTACAGAAGAGTTTGGTTTACTATACAAGAAAGGAGGTAATTTTGATCTAGAAGTATAAACAGATACAGATTGGGATGGAAATGTTGATGATAGAAAAAGTACTAGTGGAGGTGCATTCTTTCTAGGTGAAAGATTGGTTACATGGTTGAGCAAGAAATAAATTTGTATTTCACAGTCTACTGTCGAGGCTGAATATGTTGTTGTTGCTATGAATTGTGCAAACATAGTATTGATTAAGAAATTAATTGAAGGTATGAAAGAAGAGATCACAGATGTAGTTACTATTTTTTGTGATAATACAAGTGATATTAATATATCAAAAAACCAGGTTATGCATTCAAAGACCAAGCACATTTCTATCAAGTATCACTACCTGAGAGAACAAGTTCAAGAGAAGAATGTGAAGTTGGAATATGTGAATTCAGAAGAACAATTGGCTGATATCTTTACAAAGCCACTACCTAAGGATGCTTTTGACTATCTAAGTGGTAAACTAGGGGTTATTCTCCTATCCAATTTTCACTAAGGAGCATGAGGCATGATGCATCAATTCTATATTTCATTAGCATATCTATTTTGGAATTGATGTTAGTATGACACACTTTAGGTGATTCCTAAAGTTGTGAAAACATTTTTGTATGTAATGTTTTATGAGTACATGTTAGGTATAATCCACTACTGAAACAAGTTTTTAGGAGTAGGAATTTTTGGCACTGTTGTAAAAGAGGGAGAATAACGAATTGATGACATTTATCTACCAAGAGATATTGAGGGAGAAGAATGAATTGATAATATTTACTCATGAAGGAGATTCATAATGTATGTTATAGAAATAGAAGATTTATCCAAGAGGGAGATTCAGATCGGAGAGATCAAAATGGAAACATATATCAACTCAGAGGGAGTACAGTTATGTATTTGAGAGTTGCCATCATCAATTGATATAACATTGTTATAGTGGTTGCCATCAATGCCAAAGAGGGAGATTGTTCATTAACTGATATTTATCTGATGGAGATTATGAAGACGGAGTGATACCGAGTATCATGATTGTAGAAATGGTTAGATCATTTGTTGTTTTTTCATTGATGTCAAGTAATTGATTAATTGATTTTTATTATGTTACCATATCTTAAGAGGAGAAGTTAAATGGGTGACAAATACAAATCAAACAATGATGAAGTAATGATGTTTTAGTTGTTTTCTACTATATATTTGATGTTATCAAATCGGTATATTTGATTGATCAAGTCAGGAACTACAATGAATTGAGTTATGATTGAAATAGATACTTTACCGAGCTATACTGAGTCACTCAGTAGAATGTTATGTGAGTCAGTTACATTCATCGAGCACCGAGAACAAGTTAGACACCGAGTAGTGATGCAGTCAGTTACCAAGTTGCAAAACAAGTTTTACCAAGTACAATATACTGATATTAAATGATGATTTAATGCGAATGATGATGAGATGGATGAGAAAATGAATGAAATGAAGTTTGTTACAAGATCTATGAGTGAGAAAATTCAATATGAATATCTAAGGCGAAGATCAAGTGGTTAAACATAAAAGTGATAGTTCCAAGAAAAGTTACAAGTTCCGAGGTAAAAGTGACATGGTTTACTAAGTTGAGAAATATGAAGAATATGATCGAACGACTAAGCGCAAAGGAAGGAAAATAAAATTAAGGAGATTAAGAGGCAAAATTATGTCTATATAAGGAATGAGAATTACACAGAGTGAATGCTACTAGCAAATTGAGAAAAAAAGGAAAGAAGTTGAAGAACAACAATTACTAAGCATAACAGAGAAAGACAGATCAAAGAATCTACAGTCTGAGAAAGAGATCAATGGAGTATGTGATGCCAGTATTCAATTGAGCATAAAGGATTTGATCTAAGCATAGTGAGTTGCTAATTTTTACAGATCAAAGTTTACTGTTTCTTATTAATATTTGTAATAGAGAAATTCTTAACCGAGTGGATTTAGCTATCTTATTTGTAAAACCTAGACTTAGGTGACATTCCAAGAGTGTTTGAAGACCTCTAACAAGGCCACTCATAACAGGGTGAAGATCTTAACAAATCTGAGGTAAATCCCCTAACATGGTCACATTTAGCAAATGTGTTTGTAATCTTTAATAGGATAAGTTCTTAACCGAGTGTACTTTAGAAGGGTACAATTTTTATTGTGGGTTACAATTCCCACAGAGGTTTTTCCCAAATCGGGTTTCCTCATTAAATCCCATTTTAATGAGTTATATCATGTGTTAATGAGTTAATCTAATGTTGCTAAGTTTGAATGATTGATTGTTGCTTATTTATTTGGTGAATTGGTTATTTATTGTATTCAGTACTTACCGAGTGAATCGGTGAGTTCAATTTTAAGAGTTTAAGTTTGATTTGTATGATTCACCCCCCCTTTTAGTGGGACCAATAATTATATGGTTGTCTTTTCATTCATGAAAGATTGTGATTTAATAGTGAAATGATATGGTGCATCACCTTTAGTTTGATTTCATTTTATATATTCTTCTCTTTCCATCTCCCCTATTCATGGAGAGTTAGCTCCTCAATCCCAAAAATTATTTTGAGTGTTAGCATTTTGGTCCGATAACACCCAAACTTTCCCTAAGGCTTTATACCTTTCTAGGTTACAAAATTCATGGTCAATAGTTCCTTTTTTTGGTAGACTTGGTGGGACCAAACCATATCTAAGTTTGATTTTAAATAAGTATGTGAGCCACATACTTGTCACAAGATCCATATCCACACATTATTTGAAATTATTGATCCCTCCACTGGTTAGTGTAACAAGATCTAGAGCCTCATCCTCGTCATCAAGTGTGTTACCAACACCAAACCTACAAGACCCATGGTCATACAAAATTTTTCCACCTGGGATAGTGGAAGTCCCTTTATTCCCCTAGTTGCTAGTGTGAACTAGGACCTTGCTAATTCTCAGAAGGCCCTTCCTAAGTTCACTGGCGAGGATGAGAAGACCCATGCCAAGTATATGACAAATGTGGCTAATACCTGCATGGTACATCATATTATAGACAAAAATGTGGCTCTGAGATTATTAGTTATATCCTTTAAAGGAAAAGCACTACTTGGGTATAAGTCTATGACCCCAAATAGCACATGAACCTGAGATGATCTAGGTAACCATTTTTATATCCATTTTTGTGAGAAAGGTGATCATTCTTCACTACTCCAACAATTGGTCAATATCAAGAGAGCTCCTCAAGAGGAAATTGTCAACTTCAACAACAGATTCCATAAGATATGGAATATAATTCCCACATATGCATGTCCACCTACACCTATGAATTTTTTCTTCTACCTAAAATATTTCAATGTAGATATAACATGATTTGTACAGACCGTTGGGGGTGTAAGCTTACCAAACACCTATGAAATAGTCATACAAGCTTAGAACAACCTGATTGATGTGATAAAACTATCATCAAGACCTCCATTTTCTAGTATTCCCTGAGTTCTCCCTTCAAACCCTAGAACATGCCTAAACTGAGACCTCTACTAGCTCTATTGTTCCCACACAGTCTATGTATGTCTACCCAAATTCTCAAGCATAATAGATAGCTCATCCTTCCTTGTTAGCATAGATGAGTGAAATGAGAAACTTGTTGAGAACAATATCAAATGAGCTTACCAGCTTGAAGAGGTAGCATGACATCCTGCAATAGCCTCCATATCAAAATTTCTAGAACCAACAAAATGGAAGGTCTCCATACCATCCAAATGAATATCAAGGAAAGAATAGAAACAACCAAGGGAATAAAAATCAAAACAACAATAACCAAAACCATAATTACAAGAAGTTGGTCATTGTTCCTCCTCCATGGGCATCATTATAGTCAATTCCACCCAATCTTAACAAAGAGTTAGTGGCTACTCTGAATAATTTGGTCGAATAACTGAATGAAAGGTGTTTCCCATGTAATGACACTCATATGCCTCAAAATTTCCCCAGAGGAAATTTACAGCAACAGATAGAAGAGAAGAGAAGTTAAGGAATGACCCCTGATGCTGGTAATTACTATTTCTCTTCCCCAAGGATAGAGAATTCCATGATGACAATGCACATGTAGGGGATGTCTCTAGAAAAAAAGTCAGAGATTGCTTGTGACCATGCTATGTTTTCATGGATGGCAAATAATGATGATGTAGTCTTCACAAATCAAGTGTCTACTTCAAAGATGTCACAAGTCTAGCTAGCTTACTACACTCATTCAAAATGAAGGTTTATTAAAAATGTCACTCCACCAGTCCTACCAAGCAAAATTGTTCAATTGTTGCATCTAAGATTTGAGGTAAATAAAGTCGCTATTTGAGAGGTCCAGCCACAACCTATCCATTAACCAAAGGAATTTTTTCCCTGGAAGCCAAAAGACCCCAAAGTCTCTATTGAGACACTCAAGTATTGGATCAGATCTTAATCTAATCAGGTACAAATCAGTTTAACTTTAGTCAAATGGATCCAATATGACACGTGGAAATCATTTTGTGGTTTCATCTTAATTAAAAGAATCTGCGTGTACGTCGAGTGTAAATTTTCAAACTATCAACAACTCTATTTGATTGTTTCTTTCTCTGTGGGATCGAGATCTGTTGGCTTCACCACCGTACAATGGATAGAATATTTCTCACTAGTTCATTGCACCATCATGCTACAAGTAGACACATGGTAAATTTACGATCATATGATTGCATAAAATGTATGTTTATTTTGATTTCTTTTTAATTTAGATCTGAATAAAATGATAGACAAGGAAAATCAATGGTAAAAATGAATAACTATTAGAAACATGGATTCAAACAACATAGTATTAATAAAAGATATAAGAACATAAGAAAAAGTGTAATATATAAATCAAAAGGTCATAAAAGATAAATCAATAAGTATAAAGAAATGTTTCCCTGATTGATTATGAATACAAATTACTCTGTAAATATGGGTTCCACCAAAAATAACACCAAGTGTGTAAACATTTGAGGAGTTAATTCAAAGATTTGTCCAACCTTACTCCTACAACATGCAACACAATGTTCCCATGATGGATCTTTGCAACACAAAACAATGAACAAGTGAATCCTTCATGCACTTTTTACAATGGTGGAGGAGAATATTTGCAAGGTACTCAAGACCAATACCCAAATCTGAAAAGATGGAAATCTTCGTAAACAACTTGGTACCTGAAATGAACTATGCTCTACAAATGCAAGATTCTCCTAGTTTGGATAGAATGGTAAAGAATGTCATTCATGCTAAAGAAGTTATGGTCAAGAAAGGAGAGATCACACTCCAAAGCGACAATAAATCCTTGAAAAACTATAACAACAAACCTAAATGGTGGAACAAGAACAAAAATGTTGTTAGTGATGGATTAGTTGAAGCCTCAAATTAAAATGCTAAACCAGCCATGTTTAATCTCACAAACAACCTATAAGCAAGCACATAAGCTAAGGTAACAACAAAAATACCAAGAGAAAATAATAATACCAACAAGAATAATCCATGGACGTCTAGACCACAACAAACATTTACTCCATTGGGAGAACCTCTTGATATGGTTATGAAGACTCTCTTGGATAAAAAAATCATCACTATATCAGAGTCAAAACCATGGGAACTAGAAGTAAAACCAAGCTGGTGGAATGATAATGCCTATTGTGATTTCCATAAGAATAAAGGACACAAGACTAATGACTGTGTTAAACTCAAACACATTATAAAATATCTCATTGATGGAGGAAAGATAAAAGTGCAAGGACATATATCCAATGAGGATCACACGACATATAATAAACCATTTCCCAACTAGAAAAAAGAGAAGCCTCCAAAGAAAAGGAAATGGAGTTAATTACACCTATTCTCATAATGATAATGTGATCAATATGTTGAACATAAAGAACGAATCAATCAATGTGATCACTATCAAAGGTTTCAAGGACAAGTCAGAACATTTGAACATGGGAACATGAAGCCAAGCACAAATCACAATAAAAGGGGTTAATTCCTCATCCAGACAGGAAACACCATCTAAACCACTTGTTGTCACAATTCCTAAACTAGCAACATCAAGACAAACAATTCCCATACCATCTACTAACTATAAATTGGTAGACCAATAGAAAAGGACTTCGGCTAAAATCTCTATATTTGAGTTATTAAAGATCTCTTCAGTGCATAGGCAGGTTATTGAACAAGCCCTACATTCTACAAATTTTTTGAAAGACATAGATGTGGAAAAATTCTAGGCAATGGTCAATCACATATCAGCTCCACAATTACCTCTCTTTTTCAAAAGAAGATGAAAAATCTTTGACTCATCCCCATAATCAAACCCTTCACATTGACGTTATTGATGACATGTAACTGATTAAATGTTTGACTATATTAAGTTGAAGATGATGCAGGACATTAAATCAGTTAATGGTTTGTATTGTCATTGATGTCAACTTGATATCATCTGTATGGTCATATACATAATGCCAAAGACTTCAGAGAATCAATGGAATAGAGGTTATGCTTTTAGCAATGCATAAAAGTCAAGTATTCACCAAGTGACATACTACACCAGCGGAGTGCACACCATCGGTAAAGACAGAGATAAAGTCACAGTGATACCCAACAAGCAGAAGAAAGTGTTTCCCAACGAAGCAGAATCATAGGATGCCCGATGAGCTAAAAATAATGTTGCCCGATGAGAAAGATCCAATGATGCCCAACGGATGGAGATCCCGAAGCTAACTAAAGTTGCATCAATGGAATTGGCAGTTGTCACCGATGATGAACTGCAGAATTGACCGACAGAACAGAGAGATCAAAAAATGAAAAAAATATCTAGCTAGCAGAGCTAAAGGATAGACTAAACTGGTTGTTTTATTTTTTTTATTCAAACCTTAGTTAAGCAATTGATTTGTCCAGCTGGCAAGAAGATAACTATGAGATAAATCAGGATTTAAAGCCATAAATCAATTTGGCTGGATTGTTTTTCACGCAAGAATCAAGAATCAAGAACCAAGAATTAAGGAATATCATGTCTATATAAGAGACAAGCATAATTCATTTATGTAGGCAATCAGATACATGGGGGAGTGAACTGATAGAAGATGCTGAAGAGAAACTGATGAAGGATAAACTTCATGCAGTCCTGATCAATCAAGCTAAGGGAGAGCTAAAGAATTTTGCAGACATCGATGAACAAAAAAGCACAACATCACAGAGTAGAAAGAGTTAAGTACAAAGGAATTGAATTGATACATTGATTAGAAAGATATTGTAAGTAAATAGCTCTGAAAATCTATAATTCAGTTGCATTAGAAACAGGTCATTTTGTTTCAGTTTAACCATTGAAGCATTATGTCTCTTAATAGAGCAGGACTTAACAGTCTTTTGTAATTGAGGTATATCCTAACAGGTTAATAGAAGGTTGACTCATGATAGTAGCATTGGTCTTACCTAAAGCCTATTGACAGTGTAAGAAGAAGGCTGAATCAAGGATGGTAGTAAGATTAGTATAAAACCATTGATAGTCAAGAGACTAATTCAAGGATGGTAGCATAGATGCCAGATACTAAGTGACAACCTATATATAAAAATCCTCTAACAAGGTCACACTTAACCATGTGTTTGTAACCTTTAACAGGGTTGGCTCCTAACAAGGCTCACTTCAGAAGAGTGAAAATTTGGGGTACCGGTCCCAGTGGTTTTTCCCTTAACATGGTTTCCACGTTAAAATCCTTGTGTTATGTGTGTATGGTTTATTACTTTAGTGTTTTACATTTCACATAAGCATTTATGGATTGATTGGTATACTCAGCATATTTACTGAGTATCAGTAAATACGGTTTACTGCTTATCAGTTATCAAGGAGAATAATGAAAGACGAGCTAAACTGACAGACAATTATTTGTTTCAAGTATTTCAAAGGCATACATCTTGTAGGAACTTAATAATTGGAGAAGTATTGATTGGTGGATTAAAGTTTAAATTGGATAAATTTTTGAGGCCACTGATTCACCCCCCCTCTTAGTTATTACTAACAATTGGTATTAGAGCTTATGTGCTTAGAAGGAAGGTTTCAAGACCTAAGTAAAGATCACAAGATGAACAGACGAGATGTGCCCAAGTTGAACAAGGACAACTTCGCTTCATGGCAAAGCAGGATAAAGCTTCACTTATCAGGTATTGGAAATGATATTACTCAATACTTAGATACTGCATATGTGTTTTCTGCAGGACCATTAATAGTAGATCAATTGAGATTAAAGCATGAACATAACTGCATGGTTATAGAGCTTTCAACCTCACTCTCTGATGCTGAATTTGAGGATGTCAAAGATTGCAAAAATGTAAAGACAATGTGGGACAAGTTGAAACTTGTACATGGAGG
>MU224097.1:2946348-2977684 GCA_018584345.1 Thuja plicata | reverse complement strand
GTTTCAAAAGAAAAACCCATACATCTGATGATATTCTAGAATTAGTCCATACTGATTTATGTGGACCTATGAGGACAAAGAGCTATTATGGAGATAGATATTTTATTCTCTTTGTTGATGATTATTCAAGAATGATGACAGTCATGTTTCTAAAAGAAAAATCTGAAGCATTCAAGATGTTTAAATGGTATAAGGCTATGGTAGAGAAAAAAAGTAGTAAGGATCTAAAATGTTTGAGATCAGATAGAGGAGGAGAATTTATATCAGATGAATTCACTAATTTCTGTAATGAGCATGGTATAAAAAGACAGGTTTCTGCACCAAGAACACCACAGCAAAATGGGATTGCTGAGAGAAGGAATAGATCAATATTTGATTGTGCAAGAACGCTAATGATAGAGAAGGACATCACCCAGATCTTCTAGAGGGAAGCTATTAGAACTACTATCTACACACTTAATAGAGTACAATTAAGAAAGGACTCAAAGAAGACTCCTTATGAGCTATGGTATGGTAAAACACCCAATGTAAGTTACTTCAAAATTTTTGGCAGTCATTGTTATGTCTTTAAAGATCAAAGAAATGGAAAGATAGATGCCAAAAGTGATGAAGGTATTTTTCTAGGGTATTCTACCAAAATCAAAGCTTTTAAATGTCTACTCAAGGCTTCTAACAAAATAGTTGAAAGTGCAAATGTAAAGATTGATGAATTTGAAGAAAAGAATGAGCTGGAAAGCACAAAAGAACTAGAGGACTACAAAAAGTTTGTATACAATGAAGAACCCATCACTTTACCCAAGAAACAGTACTTAAATCTAGAAAAACAAAATGTTGCAACCGATGGTCAGAATGCTATTATTGACGGTCAGGATAATGATCAAAATAATGTGCAAGGTAATGAAGATCAAGATGATATGCAAAGAGCTGTACCTATACTTGCAATATATGTAAGAAGGAACCATCTAGAGGACCAGATCATAGGAGATAAGAAAGCTGGTACAAGAACAAGGAGTGGGTCTTTAAACTCAAATTGCTTAATTTGTGAGTTTGAACCAAAGTCCGCCAATGCTACACTAGATAATGAAGAATGGAAAAGTGCTATGAATGATGAGATTGAACAGATTAAGAAGAAAAAGACATGGTCACTTGTGCAAAGACCAGATGACAAGAATGCCATCGGTACAAAATGGATATTCAGGAACAAACTGAACAAGAATGGAGAAGTCACAAGGAACAAAGCAAGACTAGTATGCAAGGGGTATGCACAAGAGGAAGGTATAGACTATGGAGAAACCTTTGCACCCATTGCTAGGCTAAAAGGAGTAAGAATTCTACTTGCTTATGCTGCATACAAAGGATTCAAAGTATATCAAATAGACGTCAAGTCAGCATTCCTAAATGGAATACTTGAAGAAGAGGTATACATTAAGCAACCAGAAGGGTTTGTGGATCCAAAAAAGAGGAACATGGTATGTGGACTTCACAAAGCCTTGTATGGAATAAAACAAGCTTCTAGAGCCTGGTATGAATGACTTCATTCATATCTAATAAGTATTGGATTCATAAGGACTAGAGAGAACATTAATCTTTATTTAAAAGAAGATACTAATGCTAACACTTTGATTGCTAAAATATTTGTTGATGACATCATATTTGGAGGCAATGATATGCTATGCAAATCATTTGTTGATGAGATGAGCAAGGAATTTGAGATGTCTATGTTTGGAGAGATCAAGTTCTTTCTTGGTCTGTAGATCATTCAACAAAGTGAAGGTATTTTCATTACACAGTCCAGATACATCAAAGAAGTTCTGAAAATATTCAAGATGGAAGATTCCAAACCCGTTGGAACATCGATGGCTACTGGATGCAAATTAACAAAGGAAGACAAGAAAACAGAGGTAAATCAAACTCTATACAGATCAATGATAGGGAAACTCATGTATGTTGTACACACTAGAACAGTGCAATAAATATTTCCAAGAATCCAGTCATGCATGTAAAGACTAAACACATTGCCATGAAGTATCATTACTTAAGAGAACAAGTTCAAGAAAAAGAGGTAATACTTGAATATGTGAAATCAAAAGAATAATTGGATGATATCTTCACCAAGCCACTGTCCAAGGATACATTTGAGTACCTAAGAAAAATACTAGGGGTCAAACCCATGTCTAACAGTCAGTAAAAGGACTGGAGGCTGCATCAGCCATATATTATTAGAATATCATTCATGATTGATGCAAGCAAAATCTGAACTTCAAAGCTACATCTATATACAGAAAGGTATATATCAGAAAGAGCACCAGAGCAGATTGTTATGTTGATGATGGATAAGGGAAATTCAAGGAATATATTATGGATAGAAGACATTGTTTGACAACATGTCAGATATTTGTGAAAATATTTGTTTGGCATTAATGTCAAAGGGAGAGAATGTATTCATATAATGTATTCATATTATCATTAGATACTATTCATTATCAGATTACTCAAAATAGGGAGAGATCATATCCATAGGGAGAGAATTTTTGTATCAATATTGCAAACAAAAGAGAAAGACATCAAAGAAGCAGAACAGTCAAAGAGAAAAATTGACACCAATAGAGGTCACAACACATCAGAAGAAGAAACAGTAAAAAACTGTAAGAATCAAATCTAAGATTACATAGAGCTTACCTGCGGTCAGACATTTTATCAGTTATCAAAATAAACTGTTTCGTAATTTGATGAATTTCAACAATTGTATTTCATATTGTATTAGCAATAGTATAGTGTGATAATATAGCATGTTGCCATCAATGCCAAAGGGAGAGATTGATGACATGTAACTGATTAAATGTTTGACTATATTAAGTTGAAGATGATGCAAGACATTAAATAAGTTAATGGTTTGTATTGTCATTGATGTCAACTTGATATCATCTGTATGGTCATATACATAATGCAAAAGAATTTAGAGAATCAATGGAATAGAGGTTATGCTTTTAGTAATGCATAAAAGTTAAGTATTCACCAAGTGACAGACTACACCAGCAGAGTGCACACCATCGGTAAAGACAGAGATAAAGTCACAGTGATACCCAATGAGCAAAAGATAGTGTTTCCCGATGAAAAATCACAAGATTCCCAACAAGCTAAAAATAGTGTTGCCCGACGAGCAAGATCCGATGATGCCTGACGGATGGAGATCCCGAAGATAACTGAAGTTGCACTGATAGAACTGGCAGTTGTCACCAGTGACGAACTGTAGAATTGACCGATAGAATAGAGAGATCAGAAAATGACAAAATATCTAGCTGGCAGAGCTAAAGGATAGACTTAACTGGTTCTTTTATTTTTTTTATTCAAACCGTAGTTAAGCAATTGATTTGTACAGCTGACAAGAAGATAACTATAAGATAAATCAGGAGTTAAAGCCATAAATAAATTTGGCTGGATTTTTTTTCATGCCAAGAATCAAGAATCAAGAACCAAGAATTAAGGAATATCATGTCTATATAAGAGACAAGCATAATTAATTTTCGTAGGCAATCAGATACACAGGGGAGTGAACTGATAGAAGATACTGAAGAGAAACTGATGAAGGATAAACTTCATGCAGTCCTGATCAATCAAGCTAAGGGAGAGCTAAAGAATTCTGCAAACACCGATGAACATAAAAGCATAGCATCACAGAGTAGAAAGAGTTAAGAAAAAAGGAATTGAATTGACACATTGATCAGAAAGATATTGTAAGTAAATAGATCTAAAAATTTGCAATTCAGTTGCATTAGAAACATCTCATTTTGTTTCAGTTTAACCATTGAAGCATTAAGTCTCTTAACAGAGCAGGACTTAACAGTCTTTTATAATTGAGGTATATCCTAATAGGTTACCAGAAGGTTGACCCATGATAGTAGCATCGGTCTTACCTAAAGCCTATTGATAGTCTAAGAAGAAGGTTGATTCAAGGATGGTAGTAAGATTAGCATAAAGCCTATTGACAGTCAAGAGACTGATTCAAGGATGGTAGCATAGATGCCAGATGCTAAGTGACAACCTATGTATAAAAATCCTCTAACAAGGTCACACTTAACCGTGTGTTTGTAACCTTTAACAGGGTTGGCTCCTAACATGGCTCACTTCAGAAGAGTGAAAATTTGGGATACCGGTCCCAGTGGTTTTTCCCTTAACAGGGTTTCCATGTTAAAATCCTTGTGTTATGTGTGTATGGTTTATTACTTTAGTGTTTTACATTTCACATAAGCATTTATGGATTGATTGGTATACTTAGCATATTTACTGAGTATCGGTAAATATAGTTTACTACTTATCAGTTTTCAAGGAGAATAAGGACAGACAAGGTAAACCGACAGACACTTATTTGTTTCAAGTATTTCAAAGGCATACATCTTGTAGGGACTTAATAATTGGAGAAGTATTGATTGGTGGATTAAAGTTTAAATTGGATAAATTTTTAAGGACACTGATTCACCCCCCCTCTCAGTTATTACTAACAATTATGATCCATAAATGCCATGTAAAATGTGTATTGATAGATAGATGCGTAGGGTTGAATATATGTACTCTCAATCTGGTCAAAGCATTAGGTCTTTTCAAACAAAAATTTTATTCAAGAAGTAAGATAACCATCGAGGCTTATGATGGAGAGGAAAGATCATCCAAAGGAATAGTTATTTTCCCAATAATAATAGGACCAATTGAACGCAATGTGATTTGTCAAGTTCTTGATCTACCATTGGCCTATAACATATTACTAGGAAGACCTTGGATACATGAAATGCAAGCAGTGCCATCTACTTATCACCAATGTATCAAATTCCCACACAATGGAGTGGAAGTAACAATTCCCGCATATTAAAGCTACACTTCAACCAATGTTAAGGTAGATAGTATGGTTCCTCACAATAAGGAAGTTCTAAAAGAATTCCCAGTTGCAACCTCTAAATACATGGTGATGAGAAGCTTTGGAAAAATGCTAAAACCTGAAGAAACTAGCATGGGGGAATACAAAATACACATGACACCATCATTGGCTAACACTCATGTATCTCCAAGATCATATGGGAAACCATCCCCCTCTTTTAAAATTTTTACATCAAAAGGAAAATACATTCACGAACCAACTGGTATGGTTAGAGCCTCTACTTATCAAGAGAAAGAAAAAGAAGAAAAAGTAGTCCCGACTTGGTTCTATAAGGGGGAAAAGAGAGAAAATGAAGTAAAACATGTTGAGATGTCTCCCAAAAAGTATGGAAAAGGTTATGACCTTCTTAAACAAATGGGATTCAAAGGGAAGGGACCTTTAGTTGATAAAGGAAAGTTACTCATTGAGGCTATCCATATGGAATTCAAAGACACTAAAGACAAAACAAGGTTGGGCTTCAATAACAATTCAGAACACCCACCTCAAGAGATGGTCCAATCTTTGTTAAAGGAAGTGATGAAGAAGAGGAAGAAATAGAACTTATCCCTTGGACATATGAAAGATTACTACACATTGGTACTGAGAACCCATAATACCAATGAGAATAATATGTAACTACTTTTGGAAAATAACTAGGGCACCATGTTCCTTTTTTATCATAAACCAACGTCCAAGAAGTAGAGGAGGAAGAAGAAGACTCTTAGGAAGTTCAAAAAAAAGAAGAATCTCATGAATAAATCCCTCAACAAAAAGAACAAGACATAAACAGAGAAGAGGAAGCAAGTAGCTGGAACACTCTTGAGAAATCCTCTCCTATAAGAGAAAAAAAAGATGCACATCCTAACTAGGGGAAATTGGTGTCAGTTTCACATGTTATAGATCTACCACATTTTGATCCGAAAATGGCTAATAGGGTACACCATATAACTATTGTTGAGTTTCTCAACCGATTTGATGACAGTATCTTAGACTCACATGATTATGAATGGGATCACATGTCTGATGCTACCATGGACATTGAGGTAGATTGAATCCATAAATTTAAAAATTTATTGGGAAAAGGAGAAATTTATAACACTACCCATAATACCAATATTGTCACAGACTTTGATGAGTTAGTGATGCCTAGGATAATTGATGAAGACACTGACATCTTACCAGGACTAGAAGAACTGCATAAAATACAATATATGAGCTCCAATATGATAAGGGAAGAAGGAGAAAGCTCAAATAATGAGTTGCTAGAGTTAGGTCCATATAACACTAACAATGACCCTAATAATGACGATTCGACTCTTCATGATCTACACACTATAGAAGCTGACTTAACAGAAAATATCTTGTCAGTTAATAGATTTGATGCTGATGCAATGTTGTCCTTAAAAACCTCTGAATCATTATCCTTGGTAAAACCTAACCTTATTGATTGGAATAACACAGACCCTACTTATATCATGAACTTTCCCAATGACTATACTTTATCCTTTTATCTAAATTATTGTGAACCCTATCCCTCTTCCACCAATGAAAGGAGCGTGAATTTGACAAAGGAGGATATCAAGTTTCTTAGTCACAAATTGAAAAATAAAAAGAAAAAAGAATTTATGGTGCAAACAATGTTGTGGTAGTATCAGATTGTAAAATGGTAAAAATAAAAGATGTATCTAATGGTGAAAACCTCTTAGAGGTGCCAAAAGATGAGATTCTTGATATCCTCCCAGAGAACTTTCAAGAAAGATCTTTAGTACTAATAGAGCCAACACAACCAGTTTATTTGGGCATATAAAAAGTCCCTCAATTTTTTCACTTGGCACAATCATTATCAAAAGAAGAAAAGGCACAGTTTACTGAGTTCCTCAAAGAGAAAAATATCAACTTTGCATGGTCTTATACTAATATGCTTGGACTAGATCCTAAGTTAATAATGCATCACTTAACTATAGCTCTTAGAATTAAACCCATCAAACATAAAACTAAGAAAGATGCACCCACATGCGACATTATTGGTAAAAGAGGAGCTAGAAAAACTCTTAAAGGTTGGATTCATAAGGGTCATTTCTTATGCAGGCTGGATTTCTAATGTAGTACCAGTTTCTAAAATAGATAATTCTATCAGAATTTGCACAGACTTTAGGAAATTAAATAATTCTTTCCCTAAAGATGATTTTCCACTATTAAATATTGATATGATTATAGACCTCACAACAGGATATGCGATTTATTCACTCATGAATGGATTCTCAGGTTATAACCAAAAAAACATTTCTCCTGAAGATCAGGAAAAGATAGCATTTACATGCGCATGTAGAACATTTTTCTGGAGCATAATGCCATTTGGACTAAAGAATGTTGGAGCTACATATCAATGAGCTATGATGACAATCTTTGAAGACATGATACACAAGAACATGGAGGACTATGTGGATGATACCTTAGCCAAGTGAAAGATAAGAATGAATCACATTTAAGACTTGAGGAAGATACTAGATCGGATGGAACAATTTCAACTAAGACTAAATCCAAAGAAATGTGCATTTGGAGTCCAATAAGGGAAGCTCTTAGGGTTTATTGTGTCAGCTAAAGGAATTGAGGTGGACCCAGAAAAGGTAAAAGCAATAATAGAAATTCTACCTCCTCATAATATCAGTCAAATGAGGATTCTCCAAGGAATACTCCAGTCAATCAGAAGATTCGTGTCTCAACTAGAAGATAGAGCGCAACCTTTCAAAAAATTGTTACATAAAGAAGTCACTTTCAAATGGGATGAGCATTGTAAAAATAATTTCAAAGAATTAAAGGACTATCTGGATAATCCTCCTATTCTCATGGCACCTATTAATGGGAAACAATTTCTACTCTATATTTCAACTACGACAACATCACTTGGAGTATTGCTAGCACAAGAGGATGAAAATAAAAAGGAAAGGGTGATTTGTTATATCAGCAGGACCTTGGTGTATTGTGAGCTCAACTATATTATAATTGAAAAGGATTGCTTGGAAGTTTATTTTGTATCCCATAACTTGAGACACTACATGCTTTCGCATACAGTGAAACTTATCACAAAGATTGACCCTCTCAAATACCTCTTGAGTAAAACAAAATTGACCAAAATGGGTCTTGATACTCAATGAAATTGATATTGATTATGTAGACAAAAGGGCTATTAAAGGACAAGTTCTAGGCAATCAACTAGCTGATTCACCATTACGAGATGCAACACCTTTGATTATAGAGTTTTCAGATGAGATAATCATGCACTTAACATAATATCCTTGGAAGATGTATTTTGAGGGTTCTTTCACACAACAAGGATCTAGAGCAGGGGTAGTGTTTATCACTCCTCAAGGCTACAAGATACCTAAGGCGTAGATAGCTATTGGATGGAGAATCATAGAGTTAGGTGTATATGATTACTCTCAATTGATTATCAACCAAGTAAATGGAAAATAAAAAATAAAAGATGAAAATTTGACGCCTTACAAGAAGATGGTAGAAGAGTTGAAAAATTACTTTGTCTTCATCATGTTTCAACAAATTCCAAGAACAGAAAATAGAGCTGCAGATGCTATGGCAACACTAGCATCCATGTTACAACTGGAGGAACACCAATTCTACTATAACTTCTTGGTAGAATAATTATCCTTTCCCATGTTTGATACACCTAAATCCAAAGTTATTTGTGTCTTAAATTCCCAAGACCAATACAGATATGCCAAAATAAGTGCCATCTTGTAGATCAAACCTTACCTAATGGCCTATCTAGGAATGAAAAATGAGCCTTAATTAGGACAACATCATGTTATGTTCTCATGAATACTAACTTATATAGACAAGGTCTTGATGGAACACTACTTAGGTGTTTAGAATAAGAAGAGTATGACCACACATTAAAAGAGGTCAATGAAGATGCATATGGATCACACTCATATGGCTTTTCATTAGCTAAGAAACTTTTAAGAGTTGGATGCTATTGGCCTACAATGGAAAAATATGTCGTGCGGTTTTCTAAAATAGGTCACAAATGTCAAACACATGGAAACCTTATCCATGCTCCAGCCAGAGAACTCATACCATTTATAACATATTTTCCATTCTAGCAATGGGCCTTTGATCTTGTTGGATAGATTTATCCTAATTCTTAAAGTGGACACTGATACATTATCATGACCATAGAGTATTTCACAAAGTGGGTTGAAGCAGTGCCACTAATCAAAGCCATTGGAAAACAAGTTGCTATGTTTATCTTGAACTACATCATTTGTAGGTACGGATAACCTCAATTGTAACAGACAATGGGGATAGTTCAAGAACCAAGATATTAAGGAAATTTGTACATAGTTTCACATCACTCAACATTGTTCTTCAATTTATTATCCTCAAGGTAATGGACAAGCTGAGGCTTCAAACAAGAACATTATGAAAATCCTACATAAAACTGTGAGTAAGTCTTGTAGATACTGGCATTTGCAATTGAACCCAACATAATGGGCCTATAGAAAAAGTATCTGAAAACCTACAAGAGCAACACCATTTTCTCTAGTCTATGGCACAAAATTAGTGGTACCAATTGAAGTATAAATTCCTTTTTTGCGAGTATCACTCCAAGGTCTTGTCACAGATGAACAATACCATATTGATAGGGTTCATGTACTAGAACTACTATATGAGAGTACCAAAAGGGCACCACAAAAAAGTAAATCCATGATAATTTCAAGTGGGGGATCTCATTCTAAGAGAGAATCTTCAAAATCAACCAAACAAAGAACAAAAAGGCAAGTTTGAACCCAACTAGCTGGGGCCTTTTGTTATCACAACAAATTTTGGGATAGGAGTTTATCAGTTAGCTACACCTAAGGGAGATGTCCTTCTTGATTCTATCAATACCCTACACTTGAAGTAGTTCTATGCTTGACATCTGGCTGAAGGGCTTATATAGTGAAATTGATTCTCATAAAATACCAAAAAAAAACAAAAATTGATCCTAAAGAAAACCAAAAGAGTGGAAAAGAGAAAAATAAAAAATAGTGGAAAAAGTCTTAAAAAGGGGCATTCTTGGTGAAAACATTGCAAACAGGTGCCTCTGTACTAACAAAAAAAGAAAAAGAAAAAGAAAAAGTACAAAAAAATGAAAAATAGAAAAAGTACCTAAGCGAAAACCTGGCAAACAAGCATCTTGGTAGCAAAAATAAAAATTGTCCAAGTGGTGAAAACCTAGCAAACAGGTGTCACTTGTATTCTGTGCTCCATCTATCAATGCATTGCCAACACTAGTCCTTCACAATCACATATTTGCTATCAGTTGAATCCAAATTCCTCATGAATGTCCTATCCTTACCTAGGATTTCTCTATATTTATATCTTAGGGATAGTCATTCTAAGTTGGGGGCATCTCTGCTAGCATGTTCAGTCAGCAGGTGTTGGTTGCTAGGTCATCCTAGGTCCTTGTCTAGGAAGTTTTTCCACTACAAACAATATTTCTTAATACTTGAATCAAAACATCACTATCACAAACAAGGGTGTTTCTTAAACACCACCTACCTATAACTGGCATCATACTAGTGTTTCTCAACACTTTAATCAAACAATGTTTCTCAACACTACATTGGATAGCAATTGTTGATATTTTTTTATCTCACTTATACATACAAATACATTGCTTAATTCCAAGTTTCAATTGATGATTTCTCTACTGTGACTCTTTTCATGTTCTAATGAAGTTTCAAACTACGGGCATGTAAATAGTTATGAATTTTCTTTGTCTGATTATCAATTGTTTCTTGTTATGTCTTCTGAGTTACTCCATGACATCTATTAAAAGACAAAAAGTCACAAGGATAGGGGCATAATATTTTATTGATTTTCTGTGTATGGTGATTGTTTCAATGATCCTATAAATTTCACCTAACTTGGATGTTTATGGTAAGATAATCCAACATGAGTGCATAGATGCATATATCTCAATCCCTTTTATGTGTAAACTATAGTGAGGTTGAACCAATTTCCTTGTCTATTTCTAATAAACTTCTAAGTAAGGTGTACGCCACATTATGTACCCAAGGATATGAATATTAAAGGTTATTGTGGGTTACATATATTATATTACACACAAACTGAAGATGATTCCTAAAGAAAAAGGAGATAACTACCAAGTCATCCTGGCCTCTATGCCTTGATGCTTAGGTTTATTTTCAACAATGCATCCAATAAAAATAGTATTCATACTTTCATGATACTTTCTGGGTATCAGTGATAGTTGTACTATCTAATGATTTCCGTTACACAAATGCCCTATGATGATAAAATACTAAAATATAAAAAGATCAGTGACAGTTCTAGAAGTTTGTATTCAGTTGCATTTAAGATTGCATGATTCATTAGAATAGCATAAGGACTTGAGCTCAAAATGATTTCCCGATTCATTCAAATCCAAGTTTGACTACTTAATATATGTTGCTGATATATTCATGTCATTGCATATCCATTGCATTCATTTTGCATTCATAATGGGAAATGAGAAAATACAAAAAACAAAGAATTCAAGTGTTGCATTTTTACATCCTAAGTGCATCCATACATATATTTGCATAAAGAAAATCTCAAAAACATACATCTACATATTCATCTAGAATCATCTAACACATGTATATATTAGTAATAATCAAAGAGAATAAATGATGTCATCACATGAATCTATTCTAAATCATCATAAAGACCAAGTACATCAGCAAGTGTTTATCAATCTAAATCATCTATCACATACAACAGCTATCGAAAGAGAAATAATGAGCATATCAGATTCAGAATGTGTCATCTCATATATATCAATGAATATCAGTACTCTATTTTATTCTTCTCAGATCTATTGGGAATGAAATTGAACACAAGGAAAATGTTTTCAATAGCACAGTATAAATTTTTTGTGATGATCTCCAACAAATGCAAAATTGCTCTATATGTTCAGACAATGATTCACAAGCTTTTCACAATCAAATTTTCATGGTTCTCTATTAATAAATTGCACATCATACATCAAAATTTTGATCATACATCATTTTATCAGGAACAAAATTAACATTTTCAAGTAGTCAACTTGGTAAAATTGTGTTTCCTCTTAACACATTTTCGCTTCATGTCATCTTCTAATTGATTCTTTATTGATCTAGTCGACGTGTTCCATTCATTTATCATTCTAAAGATGGATTTTATGTTATTCAATTTTGTTCTTGAGGGGGCATGATCACACTTAAAATCAATAAAATTCTAGCTCAAGAAGAAAAATTGTCTTCATCATCAAAAGACTAGGGACATGACAGTTTCCTTCAATCAATTTGGGACTGTTGGATAGAAGGATTCAACACTAAACAAGCCAGATATCTATGCCTACAATCTCTTAGCAGCTTTGTACTAACCTTCATTTGATCAAGTTCGGAGTCACTATTATCAATTCTCGTTCGATCAATTTTAGGATTGATACTTCACAGCCCTCAGCAGCTTCATACTGACCTTTGTTTGATAAATTTTGGAGTCAGTATTATCAATTCTTGTTTGATCAAGTTTAGAATTGGTATCTTTAGATCTTTGTTTAGTCGACCTTTGTTCAATCAAGTTCAAATTTGATACTATCAGTATTAGTTCAATCAAGTTAGAAAATGATCTCATCAACTATATTTTGTTCAATCAAGTGTGGGATTCTCAAAATTTCTAAAGTCAACATCAGACATTCTTTGAATGAATGTGTTACTTTCACATCAATTCAAAGAGGGGAAAATGTAACCACCCTAATTTTGTCTACTCTAACTAGAGACCCTATTTTCCCTAAATGTGATCATACCCCTAATTATGTCAATCCAACTATTCGATTACTGGCATAATTCATCAAAATAAATTTAATCTCCTAAAATCAAAGTGATTTCATCACTAACTCACATTAATTACCTTGGCCTATTTAAATCAAATCAACCCAATTAAATCCTTGGCTAAAGTAATTAATTAAAAGGAATTAAATAAACTCTCTAAATACAACTCATCACTTGCGCATGGAAAGTCAATCCATGAACCAATGAGAGTTCACTCACATGGATCACCAAAGATTCAATCCTTATCTCTCCTCACAAGTTGATTTTAATCACTCATTTCTCAAATTCTTCCATAAAAGGATTGAATTTTGAGCTTAATAGGTCCCAAATTTTAGAATATTGAATGTACTCTTATGCTGCCCACAATTTTAGAATTTTGAATACATCCTTATGTTGTCATTTTGTTTCATAATTTCACATAGCTAATTAGATATTCTTCATTTGTGATTAAATTGAATATTTTCTTCATTTCTAAGCATGAATTGCATGATAGTTAGCTTCATTTCTCAATAAATATTTCATTCTAGGACTAAATGTGTCACTGATTTAATGCATAATCTGAGAGACATTATAGCTTAAATCATGCTCTTATTAGATAGGAAGAAATATTTTTATTTCAATGGTTTCATTATGCTTTTCAATTGATTTCCATATTTCTAACCATTGATGCAATGACATATTGAAGTGTTGTATTGCAGCTTGTAGGTACATAATTCACACACACATTATTGGTAAAAGAAGAACTGGAAAAACTCTTAAATGTTGGATTCATAAGGGTCATAGCTTATGCAGGATGGATTTCTGATGTAGTCCTAGTTTCTAAAGCAGATAAGTCTATTAGAATTTTCACAGACTTTAGGGACCTAAACAAATCTTGTCCTAAAGATGTCTTTCCATTGCTGAATATTGATATGATTATAGATCTCACAACAAGATATGAGATTTATTCACTCATGGATGGATTTTCAGGTGCATGGGGAACATTTTGCTGGAACATAATGTCATTTGGGGTAAAGAATACTGGAGCTACATATCAACGAGCTATGATGATAATCTTCCATGACATGATACATAAGAACATGGAGGACTATGTGGAAGATACCTTAGCAAAGTCAAAGATAAGAATGACTCACATTGAAGACTTGAGGAAGATACTAGATCAAATGGAACAATTCAACTAATTCTCAATCCAAAGAAATGTGCATTTGGAGTCCAATCAGGGAAGCTCTTAGGGTTTATTGTGCCAGCTAAAGGAATTGAGGTGGACCCAGAAAAGGTAAAAGAAATAATGGAAATTCCACCTCCTTATAACATAAGCAAAATGAGGATGCTCCAAGGAAGACTCTAGTAAATTAGAAGATTCATGTCTCAACTAGTAGATAGAGTGCAACCTTTCACAAAATTGTTACATAAAGGAGTAACTTTCAAATGGGATGAACATTGTGAAAATAATTCAAAATAATTAAAGGATTAACAAGATAATCCTAATATTCTAATGGCACCCATTCATGGGAAACCATTGTTACACTATATTTCAGCTATGACTACATCGCTTGGAGTATTTATAGCATAAGAGGATGAAAATAAGAAGGAAAGAGTGATTTATTATATCAGTAGGACATTGGTGTCTTATGAACTCAACTATAGTATTATTGAAAAGACTTGCTTGGCCATTGTTTTTGCATCCTAGAAATTGAGAGACTACATTCCTTCCCAAATAGTAAAACTTATCATACAGATTGATCCTCTCAAATATCTCCTTAGTAAAACAACATTGACAGGAAGGATAGAAAAATGGGTCTTAATACTTAGTGAATTTGATATTGAGTATGTAGATAGAAAATATATTAAAGGACAAGTGCTAGCCTATAAACTAGCTGATTCACCATTGTAAGATGCCACACCTTTGATTATAGAGTTTCTAGATGAGACAATCATGCACTTAAAAAAATATCCATGGAAGATGTATTTTGATGATTCTTTCACACAACAAGGATATGGAGTAGGGGTATTATTTATCACTCCTCAAGACTACAAGATGCCTAAGGCATACAAAATGATGTTTTCATGCACCAAAAACATCTCATAATATGAAGCATTGGTAAACGGCCTCAAGCTAGCCATTGACGGAAAATCATAGAGTTACATGTATATGATGACTCTCAACTCATCATAGACCAAGTAAATGGAGAATATCAAATAAAAGATGAGGATTTGATGCCCTTTAAGAAGATGGTAGAAGATTTGAAAAATTACTTTGTCTTCATCACATTCTAAAAAATTCCAAGAACAGAAAATAGAGTTGTATATACGATGGAAACACTCGCATCCATGTTATAACTGTAGGAACATAAATTCTGCTATGACTTCTTGGTGGAATAATTATCCTTTCCTGTATTTGATGCACCTAGATTTAAATTTCTTTGTACCTTAAATGCTCAAGACCAATCCAAATATGCCAATATAAATTCCTATCTTACAAATCAAACCTTACCTAATGGCCTGTCTAGAAATGAAAAATGATCCTTAATTAGGACAACATCACGTTATGTACTCATTACTACTGACTTATATAGATGAAATCTTGATAGAACACTACATAGGTGTTTAGAACAAGAAGATTCTAATCGTGGATTAAAAGAGGTCCATGAAGGTGTATGTGGATCACACTCGAATGGTCTTTCATTAGCTAAGAAACTTCTAAGAGTTAGATACTATTGGCCTACAATGGAAAAAGACGCAGTGCAATATGCCAAACCATGTCAAAAATGTCAAACACATGGAAACCTTAGCCATGCTCTAGCCAGGGAACTCATACCATTTATAGCACATTGGTCATTCCAGCAATGGACCTTTGATCTTGTTGAATAGATTTATCCTAATTCTTCAAGTGGACACAAATGCATCATCATGACCACTGAGTATTTAACCAAGTGGGTTGAAGCAGTGCCGCTAATCAAAGCCACTGGAAAACAAGTTGTTTTGTTCATCTTGAACTACATCATTTTAGGTACGAGATACCCTCATCTATTATAATAAACAATGGGGGCAGTTCAAGAATCAAGATATCGAGGACCTTTGTACACAGTTTCACATCACTCATCATTATTTTTCAATATATTATCCCCAAGGTAATGGACAAGATGAGGCTTCAAACAAAAACATTCTAAAAATCCTACACAAAATTGTAAGTCTGGCAGAGACTAGAATTTGAAATTAAATCCAACACTATGGGCTTATAGAACAAGTATCCAAACACCAATAGGAACCATGGTATTTTCTCTAGTCTATAGCGCAGAAGTAGTATTACCAATTGAAGTATAAATTCCTTCTTTGTGAGTATCTCTCAAAGGTCTTGTCATAGACAAACAATACCACATAGATAGGGTTCAAGCACTAGAACTGCTAGATGAGCCTAGACAACAAGCATTTGATCACCTAAAAGTCTATCAAAAAATGATGTCAAAAGGGTAAAATAAAAAAGTAAATACATGATAGTTTTAAATGGTGGATCTCATTCTACAAGATAATCCTAAGAATCAACAAAATAGAGAAAAAAAAGGCAAGTTTGAACCCAACTGGATGGGCCTTTTATTATCACAACAACTTTTGGGACTGGAGCTTATCAATTAGCTACACCTAAAGGAGATGTCCTTCCTGATCCTATCAATACCCTACATTTGAAGCGGTTTTATGCTTGACATGTAGCTGAAGGGATTGTACGGTTAAATTGATTCTGATAAAATACCCAAAAAAGAAAAAAATGATCCTGAAGAAAGCCAAAAATAGTGGAAAAGAGAAATATAAAAAAATAGTGGAAAAGTCCTGATAAAAGGTATTCTTGATGAAAACCTTGATACTAACAAAGAAAAACAGAAAAAAGAAAAAAGTACAAAAAACAATGAAAAATAGAAAAAGTTCCTTCATGAAAACCTGAAAAACAGGCATCTTGGTGGCAAAAATAAATTTTTTTTGAGTGGTCAAAACCTAGCAAACATGCATCACTTGTACTTCACACTCCATCTATGCACTGCTAGCAACAATCCTTCATGATCATATTTTTTCTGTTGGTTGAATCTAAATTCCTCTTGAATGTCCTATCCTTGCCTGGTATTTGTTTGTATTTGTGTCTTAGGGATAGTCATTCTACATTGGGGCATCTCTGCTAGCATGTTCGGTCAGTGATTGTTGGTTGCTAGGTCATCCTAGGTCCTTGTCTAGGAAGGTTTTCCACTACAAACATTATTTCTTAATACTTGAATTAAAACATCACTATCACAAAAAGGGTGTTTCTTAAACACCACCTACCTATAACTAACATCATACTAGTATTTCTCAACACTTTAATCAAACTATGTTTCTCAACACTTCATTGGATTGCAATTGCTAATATTGTTTATCTCACTACCTCATACATAAAAATACATTGCTTAATTCCAAGTTGCAATTGATGATTTCTCTACTGTGATAAAAAAATGAATCAACAGTGTTCCTGAACACCACATAAGCAAATTTAGACTGATCTTGATTTGATTATGACCCTTTTCATATTCCAATGATGTTTCAAACTAGGGGCATGTAAACAGCTGTGAATTTTCTTGCTCTGATTATCAATTTTTCCTTGTTATGTCTTCCGAGTTACTCCTTGACATCTATTAAAAGACAAAGAGTCACAAGGATAGGGGGCATACCATTTTCTTAGTTTTTTACATATGGTGATTGTGTCAATGATCTTATAAATTTCACCTAATTTGGATGTTTATGGTAAGAGCTTCCAATATTAATGGATAACCGCATATATCTTGATCCTTTTTATGTGTAAGCTACGGTGAGGTTGAAGCAATTTCCTTGTTTGTTTATAATCAAATTCTAAGTAAGGTGTATGACACGTTATATACCCAAGGATATGAAAATTAAAGGTCATTGCGGGTTACATATCCTATATTACACACGAACATAAGATGATTCTTAAAGAAAAAGGAGATAATTGACAAGTCATCTTGGCCTCTACGCCTTGATGTTTAAGTTTATTTTTGACATTGCATCCAATAAAAAATAGTATTCATACTTTCATGATACTTTCTTGGTATTAGTGACAGTTGTACTAGTCGAGGATGTTCATTGCACAAATGTCCTATGATGATAAAATGCTAAAATGTAAAAAGGTTAGTGGCAGTCCTATAAGTATGCATTTAGTTGCACTTAAGATTGCATGATTCATTTAAACAACATAAGTACTTGAGCTCAAAATGATTTCCTAGTTCATTCAAAATCCAAGTTTGACTACTTAATCTGTGCTACTGATATGTTCATGTCATTGCATATTCATTGAATTCATAATGGAAAAAGAGGAAAATACAAAAACAAAGCATTCAAGTATTGCATTTTTACATCCTAAGTGCCTCCATGCATATATTTTCATACAAAAAATCTCAAAAAAATACATCTGCATATTCATATACAATCATATAAAACATCTATATATCAATAATAATCAAAGAGCATAAATGATGTCATCATGATGCAGGAGCATCCTGGGTGTAAGAGCAATCTTGCATCAACCAAAAATATTTTCTGGTTTCTTTTCAATAAGGGCTATTTTGTATAAAGTTACTATTTTTGGAAAGTTACTATTTTTAGTAAGTTTTCTGTTTGAGCTTATAATGTTCTATTTTCTTCCCTAGAGGTTCACTTTGATTGTATCAGCCTGCCAGTAAAGTTTCATTTCCAGATCAAATCTAGTTTTGTAGATATTGGATATTTTTGGTATTGGCAGCAGGGTACAGAAACTTTGAACTCGGTTTTGAAGGCTTTAGAGGTTCTGAATGGGCTCAAAACCTTGGCTGACTAGGCAAGCCCATGTCAAGTGTTGTAAAGAACTTTGTGGAACTTCCAAAATAGGGTTACGGTGGCCCACCAGGTCAATGATTGATGAGTTATGGTCTCGCAAAGTTGCGCTACCTGAACTTGAAAATGTTAAAGTTTCTTCAAAATTTCTTTTTAGGTTCCAAAGTTGTTTGGGCCTACTCTAATGTAATAAAAATGAATAATAATATCTTAGGGTTGTTTTTCCTCAAAATTTAGGGTATGATTTCTATAGTCTTCTTGGGCGGTTAAAATTGGCTATATGTTTAAGGCTCATAGGGTTGTTTAGGGCAGTTCTGGGTTATGTAACTGGTGGCTCTGGCTTGCAGATTATTGTAATAAAATGCCCATGTGTTTTTGCATGTTATATTTTAGAATATTGTAATTTCATTTCATGGTGGATAATAGAAAGCTCATTCTTGTCTTTGCAAATCTTGTTATTCTCAATTTTGTTGTGTGTTTGTGTTAATAAGGGGATCACCCTTCATCAAGTGGTATTAGAGTAGGAGTTCTTGATTGTGAAGATAGATTTCCAACTATAAGGAAGTTTGCACTAGGACTATGGTTGTGGGTTTGTGTGATAAGAGCCAAAATGCCTCCACGAAGAAACTATGGTTAGAGAGTTGCATGTGTGACATAAGAGGGTTTTAGAGTCCTGTAGAGACAAGTGCAAGCATTGCAAGAGGAGTTGCATAGAGGAATGAATATTGTAGTTAGAGATGAAAGTGATGAGGAATCTGAAGAAGGACAAGGTGAGCAGGAAGCACTAGAAGCACCTAGAAATCCTAAAGAGGATAGGCTTTTGAGGTCCATTTCCAAGATTGGAAAGAGACCCAAGATTGAAGTTCCCATGTTTTGGGGAAATCTTAACCCAAAGGATTTGATCGACTGGATCAATGATATAGAAGAATATTTTAAATATGAAGATGTCGAAGATCTAGATCGGGTCAAATTTGCGAAGGCCAAATTAAAGGACCATGCAAAAATTTGGTGGCATGAGATTCAGTTGGAGAGGAATAGAAGGGGAAAGGAGAAAATCACAAGATGGGACTGAATGGTGGATAATTTGAAGAGAAATTTCATTCCCATTGATTATGAGCTTGATTTGCTGAGGATAATGCAAGGGTTGAAACAAGCAGGAAAATCTATGTAGGAGTATATAGAAGAGTTCTATCAGGTCCTCATTATAATAGGTCATACAGAACCTGAGAAGGAAATAGTTGCCCATTATCTTTATGCATTGTGGCCAAGTATTCAAGATGAGTTGGGTCTGGTTAGAATGACCAGTATTAAAGAGGCATACCAGTTTTCCCTAAGGGTGGAAGAGAAGCTGAATAAATTTTTTGAAAGCAAGCAAGGTGGAAGAGGTCATGGTGGAAGCTCTAGTGGACGATCTTACGGAGGCCAAAATAAAGACCAGAAAAAGAATGATGAGTCAAGTAGCAGTTAGAATCCAAGGGAAAATAATTAGAATCATTCCCGTGATCAAAATAATAGGGATCAGAGAGGAAGAGGAAGAGGGCAAGGAAAAGGAAGAGGAGTTTTTTGTGGGACATGTTTTCATTGTGGAGAAGAAGGACATTGAGGCTATGCATGCCCATAGAATCAAGGAATGATAGATAGGAGGAATGAATGCCATGCATGAGAAGCAAATGAAAATGAAGAAGCTCAGTCAGAACACTCAGATGATGCTAAGAGAGGAGAAACCCTAGTTGTTAGGAGGATCCTAATAAATGAAGAGAAGAGCTCAGATAAGAGGAAGAGCCTATTTCACACTAGATGCAAGTGCAAGGATAAGTGTTGTGATGTGATTATTGATGGTGGAAGCATTGATAACCTGATATCAGAAGAAATGATCACAAAGTTGAAGTTGAAAAGGGAAAAGCACCCACATCCATACATAATTTCATCGATGCAGGATGACCACAAGGTCTTGGTCAATGAGAAATTCTTAGTAAAGTTCAAGATTTGAAGTTACTGAGATGAGGTACTTTGTGATATCATCCCCATGGATGCATGTAATTTTTTCCTGGGAAGGCCATGGCAGTTTGACAGGCATGCCACACACAATGGTCATGATAATTCTTATTCTTTGACAAAGGATGGAGTTTGACACAAGCTGAAGCCATTGAAGGAAACAAGAGAAAAGGTGTGTAGTAATGCCATAATATATTTATTTGATTTAATAAATTTCTTAGAAATTATGAGGCATGAGCATATGTGTTTTTCCCTAATTCCAAAAGTGCGTAAATAAGAAGTAGAAGATGTACCTATAGAAGTTGCAGACTTGTTGGAGGACTTTTAGGATATTTTTTCTTATAATGTACTTGATGGATTACCACCAGTGAGGAAGATCAGTCATCAGATAGACTTGATCCCAGGGGCTAGTTTTCCAAACAAGGTAGCCCATAGGATGACTCCAGCGAAGAAAGAAGAATTGAACAAACAAGTGCATGAGTTTTTGTAGAAGGGATTGATCTGAGAGAGCTTGAGTCCATGTGTTGTACCAGCGGTATTAGCACCAAATAAAAATGGAGAATGGAATATGTGTACACATTCTCAAGCTATCAATAAGATCACTATCAAGTACATATTTCCCTTGCCAAGAATGTATGATATTATGGATTATTTGAGTGGAGCTGAGTATTTCACAAAGATAGATCTAAAGAGTGGATATCACCAAATTAGGATCAGAGAAGGAGATGAATGGAAAAAAAAATTCAAGACAAAGGAGGGCTTGTATGAGTGGTTAGTCATGCCTTTTGGGCTAACCAATGTAACGAGCACATTCATGCGACTCATGAATGAAGTATTGAAATAATTTCTTGGTAAGTTTATTTTTGTGTAGCTAGATGATATTTTGATTTTCAGTAAGACATTGGAAGAACATATGATGCATATTCATAAGGTGTTTGTAAGGCTAAGGGAAGAGAAGTTTTTGATTAATCTAAAGAAGTGCAATTTTGTGAAAAAGGAGTTATTGTATTTGGGATTTGTAGTCTCAGAAGAAGGTCTAAAAATGGACCCAGAGAAGGTGTAGGCTATCCTTGAATGGCCTACCCCAAGAAGTGCTACTGAGGTAAGATCTTTTCATGGTTTGGCTAGCTTTTACAAAAAATTTATTCAAGGTTTCAGTAGCATTTGTGAACCCTTGACTGAAACAATGAGAGGGGATAGGAAAGAGTTTAAATGGGCTGTAGGGGAAGATACAAGTTTTAAATTGTTGAAAAGAAAAGTTACACAACAGCCTATTTTAGCACTTCCATATTTTAACAAGGTGTTTCAATTAGACTGTGATGCTAGTGGTAAATCCATTGGAGTAAATCTGAGTTAGGAAGGTAAACCCATTGCTTATTTTAGTGAGAAGTTGAATGATGCCAAGAGAAAATATTTTATTTATGATCATGAGTTCTATACTATAGTTCAAGCATTGAGGAAGTGGAGACATTATATTTTTCCAAAAGAGTTTATTTTATTTACTGGTCATCAAGCTTTGCAATATTTGAATAGTCAAGGAAAGTTGAATCAAAGGCATTTGAAATGGGTTGAGTTTTTTCCGAGTTATACTTTTGTTTTGAAGCACAGGAGTGGGAATTCTAATAGGGTTGTAGATTCCCTTAGTAGAAGATTAATTTTTTTGACAAAGATGTAGATTGAGGTTGTTGGGTTCAAGGAACTCAAGAAATTGTACCCTAAAGATCTAGATTTTGGTGAAGCTTGGAAAGCCTGTAGAGAACCTGTTACTCTAGATAGAACCAAATGGTTGGATTTCATAATCCAGGATGCTATGTTGTTCAAAGGTAGTCAATTGTGCATTCCAAAGAGCTCTATGAGGGAGAATTTAATCAAAGAAAAGCATAGTGAAGGATTGGATAGATATTTTGGGCAAGATAAAACCATTTCTCTGGTTAGTGATAATTATTATTGGCCACAATTGCAGAAAGATGTTAATAAATTTGTACAAGATTGCAGAGTATGTCATATGGAAAAAGGAGTGAAGTAGAATACATGGTTATATCGCCCATTACCGGTACTAGAGAAGCCATGGGAGGATATTAGTATGGAATTTTTTCTTTGCCTACCGATAACTTATAGAGGGCATGATTCCATCTTCTTAGTGGTGGATAGGTTTTCAAAAATGGTATATTTCATTCCTTGCAAGAAGACTAATGATTCTGTTCATGTAGCAGAATTTTTTTTCAGGGAGGTGGTAAGACTACATGGCTTACCAAAGAGAATAGTTTCAGATCAAGACACCAAGTTTGTTGGTTACTTTTGGAGAACCTTGTGGAAAAATTTGAAGATAAATTTGAAGTTTAGTTTAGCACACCATCCATAGATTGATGGACATACAAAATTTGGAATAGGAGTTTAGGAAACTTGTTGAGATGCTTTGTTGGAGATAAATAAAAGGGATGGGATTTGGTTTTACCACAAGCAGAATTTGCATATAATAATTTTGTCAATAGGAACACTAGTCAATCACCATTCTAGATAGTGTATGGAAGTAGTCCCAGAAATGCATCATAATTAAGAAAGTTGGACAAAGAAGAGACAAGTAGCACTGAAGTTGAAGACTTTGTAGGACACCTGAAGAATTTGCATGAGGAGGTGCATAAGCATATTAATAAAATGACTACATAGTACAAGGCTAAGGCATACAAGAAAAGAAGACATAAGGAATTTCAGATGGGAGATGAAGTAATGGTTCATTTGAAAAAGTAGATATTTCTAGTAGGAACATATAATTAGTTGAAGATGAAGAAGTTTGGACCATGCAAAATACTGAAAAAGCATGATTCAGGAAATGCTTATGAAGTAGAGTTGCCTAGTGAACTCAATATTTCACTAGTATTTAACATTTCAGATTTGATAGAATATCATAAGGGAGGTGTTGAGGATTAGATCAAAGAAGCACTGTGGAACAGTCCAACAACTACTTTAGCTATAGAGGAGATTGAAGAAATTTTGGACAGTCATGTTGGAAGAAGCACACATGATAGGACATATGAAGAATATTTGGTCAAATGGAAAGGACGGCCTATAGAAGATTCATCATGGCTATCAAGGGATGAGGTTAACCATCTTGGTTTTCCTTTTCCCACCTGAGACATGACAGGGTCACTTCTCAAATTACCCTAGGTGTCTGATGCAGGAGCATCATAGGTGTAATAGCAATCTTGCATCACCCAAAAATATTTTCTGGTTTCTTTTTAATAAGGGATATTTTGTGCAGAGTTACTATTTCTAGAAAGTTACTATTTTTTATAAGTTTTCTGTTTGAGATCAGAATGTTCTAGTTTCTTCCTTAGAGGTTCAATTTGATTGTATCAGCCTGCTAGTAAAGTTTCATTTCCAGATCAAATCTAGTTTTGTAGATATTGGATATTTTTGGTATTGGCAGCAAGGTATAGAAACTTTGAACTCATTTTTGAAGGCTTTAGAGGCTTTGAATGGGGTCAAAACCTTGGCTGATTGGGCAAGCCCAATTTGAGTGTTATAGGGAACTTCATGGAATTTTCAAAATGGGGTTACGATGGCCCACCGGGTCAATGATTGATGAGTTATGGTCTCCAAAATTTGCGCTACCTGAACTTGAAAATGTTAAAGTTTCTTCAAAATTTCTTTTTGGGTTCTAAAGTTGTTTGGGGCTACTCTAATGTAATAAAAATGAATAATAATATCTTAGGGTTGGTCAGCCTCAAACTTTAGGGTTTGATTTATAGAGTCTTCTTGGGTGGTTAAGATTGGCTATATATTGAAGGCTCGTAGGGTTGTCTAGGACGGTTTTGGGTTATGCAACTGGTGGCTCTAGCTTACAAATTATTATAATAAAATTCCCATGTGGCTGTGCATGTTTGAAGGTGCATGTTATACTTCAGAATATTGTAATTTCATTTCATGGTGGATAATAGAAATCTCATTCTTGTCTTTGCAAATCTTGTTATTCTCAATTTTGCTGTGTGTCTATGTTAATAAGGGGAGCACCCTTCATCACATCACATGAATCTAATCTAAATCATCATAAGGACCAAGTACACTGTCAAAGTATGAATCATATCTACACATTTATTTTTTTCTTCTGAAATCTATCAAGAATGAAATCGAACACAAGGAGAATGTTTTCCACAACACAGTAAAAATTTTGTAACAATCTCCAACAAATGCAAAATTGCTTTATATTGTCCGAAAATGATTTACAGGCTTTACACAATAAGTTTTTCATGGTTCTCTATCAACAAGTTCCACATCATACATCAAAATGTTGGTCATACATCATTTTATCAAGCTCACAATTAACATTTTCAAGTAGTCAACTTGGTAAAATTGTGTTTTCTCTTAATACATTTTTGCTTCATCTCAACTTCTAATTGATTCTTCCTTAATCCAATTGACATGTTCCATTGATCTGTCATTCTAAAGAGGGGTTTTATTCTATTTCCTTCATTTTCGTTCCTAAGGGGGCATGATCACACTTAAAATCAATCAAATTCTTACTCAAAAAGAAAAAACTGACTTCATCATCAAAAGAATAGGGGCATGGTAGTTTCCTTCAATCAAGTTGGGATATTTGGATAAAAGGATTTAGCACTAAACAAGCCAGATATCTATGTAGACAATCTCTCAGATATTTATCAAGGTCTCAACAGCTTTGTATAGACCTTCATTTGATCAAGTTTAGAGTCAGTATTATCAATTCTCATTCAATCAAGTTCATAATTGATACCTCATAGCTCTCAGTAGCTTTTTACTAACCTTCATTCAATCAAGTTTAAGGTTAGTATTATCAATTCTTGTTTGATCAAGTTTAGAATTGGTATCTCTAGATCTATGTTCAATTGACCTTTTTTGATCAAGTTCAAAGTCGATACTATTAGTCTTAGTTCAATCAAGCTTGTGACTAATTTCAACAGCTGTATTTCATTCAATCAAGTGCAGAATTCTCAAAATTTTTGAAGTCAACATCATACATTCTTTGAATCAATGCGATGCTCGCACATCAATTCAAAAAGGGGCAAATGTAACCACCTTAATTTGGTCTACTCTAACTAGAGAACCTATTTTCCCTAAATGTGATCATACCCCTAATTATGTCAATCTAACTATTCGATTATTAGCATAATTCATCAAAAATAAATTAATCTCCTAAAATAAAAGTGATTTCATCACTAATTTAGATTAATTACCTTGGCGTATTTAAAACAAATCAACCCAATCAAATCCTTGGCTAACGTAATTAATTAAAAGGGAATTGATAAAATTTCTAAATACAAGTCATCACTTGCACATGGAAATTCAATCCATGAACCAATGAGAGTTCACTCACATGGATCACCAAAGATTCAATCCTTACGTCTCCTCACAAGTTGATCTCAACCACTCATTTATCAAATTCTTCCATAAAAGGAGTGAATTTTGAGCTCAATAGGTCGATAATTTTAGAATTTTGAATGCACTCTTATGCTGTCATTTTGATTTTATGATTTCAATAGCTAATTAGATAACTTCCATTTATCTTTAATGAATCCTTGCATCATTTCTAAGCATGAATTTCATGATAGATAGCTTCAATTTCTCAATGAATCTTCCATTTTAGGACTGAATGTGTCATTGATTTAATGCATAATTTGAGGGAAATTTATAGCTTAAATCATACTCTTCTTAGATTGGAAGCAATATGTTGATTTCAATGGTTTTTGTATGCTTTTCAATTGATTTCCATATTTCTAACCATAGATGCAATGACATATTGAAGTGTTGTGTTGCAGCTTGTAGGTACATAATTCACACACACAATTAGATCTACAAGCTATGTGATTGGTAGGATACACACCCTATTAATTGCAATGAAATGACTCAAATGTGGACTATCTTTATCCACTAAGTTTGATTCAATGGTTATGTAGACTTGTTAGTTGACCTTTGTGGTCATTTTTACATTGGTATGTTTTTTTGAGATGAGAGGATGGATGGTGTTGATAGTACCTAGATAGTTTGTTTTGGGACTTGTAGCATTTTTTTTATCACAATATCATAATATCTTGGTTATTCATTGATTTAACTTTCAATGGGAGCTTTTGACAGTGATGTATTGGCGGTGTAGGTTTGATTCCTAATAGGTAGTTATTGATGGTTGTATTTATATTCTTAGTTTAGAGATCTTGGTTACTTTATGTTATTGACATATCAATTATGTGTGTAAATATGAGGATCTTAATTTGATATGGTTATCATGATTCCATGTGTGACATGGTGTCACAGTTCAATGGGAATTATTGGTAAACATGTGTATTCACCATTGAATGGTGGATGATCTTCTTAAGTGTTGTATATGTTGAATGATATCTTAGAACTTGTTCATGCTAAAGGTTCTTTCACATTTGTTGGTTCACTAGTAGTTGATGGTTATCTCCATGATGAATAGAGATGTTTACATCTTGGAGGACTCAAGGGGTCCTAGGTTGAGTTGTGGTTTATGCTTTCATTTGAGATATTATCCTTGTTCAATAGGAAGCTTTATTATTATGTCATGGTAGACTCTTGATTGCATTCATAGATTTTTGGCATGATATGGTTATTTGATATGTTCATATGGAGCATGTTATCATTAGGAGGAGATGGTTAGATAATGCTGTCATGTTTATGTTTATGATTTTGCAGTTTGAACCATGACATTGATCTTCATTTAGTTCTATTTGTACTGAGTACATGATCATTTTCTCAGTTGCTTCATGATTGTGCTATGTTGCATTTGGAGCTCAGGGTCTTCACCGGCCTAGGAAATATCATATCAAGGGTATTCTCATTGGGGATATTATATCCCAAAAATTTGATGCAATATATTTGGCATATAATAGGGATACCAGGGCTTTTTAAATTTGAAAAAGGAATACAATATTCAAAGCTATTTTTTATTCAGCAATATCCAAAAGCACATAAGAAGTAGCGAGAAAAATCATTGACAATCTAAAATTTGAAAATAACTTTCCCAGGAAATGGATAAGAAATGACAAAAATATTTTGATTTTCCAAATTTTGAAGTGGAAGGAAACTAGAAACAAAGGGGAAGGACCTAAAAATTTAAGTCATTTACAATTTCAAGAGCCACGTACAGATTTCAATCACCGATGCACAACATTATATCTTTAACTTGTAACTTTATAGGTGTCATTTACTCATTTTCATATGTAACGTTTTTCCTTATGTAATATAATATGACTCTTGTTCTATAAATTATCTTCTTCACATGGATCATGGACTATTTTTATTATTTTCAATGCATTCAAAGGGGTTTTAGAAGGAAGATTATCCAACATTCATGAGTATTTGGGTAATTTTATTTATTTATTTATATAAGTAACTACCAAAGGGGGAGCTTCGTTACATGCTAAAAACGCTCTCTTACAGGTTGACCAAGCTCCCTTACTGGTGTCATGAATAAGCCTCATCAATAACTTCCATAAGGAGAATCACAATATGGATCATATTCCCCTTCCTCTATGTCTAAGATTTATTTTGGTTGTCTAACATCCAAATTTGCAAAAATAGTATCAATTGATGGTTGAGGTGATTACATCCATTTGGCTATGGTAAGGTAACCACCAACCAATACATTAATACTCTCAAGCTGAGAGACGAAGAAATATCACCATTATTTTCCACAAATTTGGCAAATGGAGTAATGTCTAGATTGGCCAGTCCATCATGGAACAGAGTTAGGGCTTGAGAAAATTTCTTTTTCTTAGCCACAACTTCAGCATCAAAAACTCTAGCAATTAAATTTTTTTTTTTCAATCTATTTCCATTTATATCATAACCACTAAAACAACATGCTTATACTCATCACACAATAATGCATCTTCCATCCTTGAAGCCTGGTAACATGCTCCAAAGGCTTCAGTCACCATGGTAAGAAATCTTTCCAATAAGAATCTATTGTGGTAGTGACTAGATGAAATTGGCCCAGTGACCTGCTTGATCGTGGACAATTGGAATTCATCTTGGATCTTAAACAACATTATTAATTGATTATCAACGTTTATCTCCCCGCATGTGAAATATATACCAAAGTGAGATTTTCCTACCATACTTCTCCCTTAATAAAATCATAATACACTAAAGCTATTTGATATAAAACTTTGCATTCCCTACTCCTTTTATAGACAAAAACCCTCTCTTGTCTCCTCTCTAGTCAAGGAAATTCAAAACTCATCCTTCCCAAAAGCATAGGGAAAAAATCTTAGCATAATCCATTAACTGTCCACTCATAATATGAATATCTATTATAAATTATATCTTAGGCCGAAAATAAATTCGAATCTATCTAGTTCAGATAACAATGCTTTGTATTTCTAGAGCATGGTCTAGATATGTAGAGGGTAACCCACTGTAGCATATGTGAGCTTTCCCAATTTTTAGAGAATAGTATTTTTTCCCTTCCCCAAATAGTCCTTTATATCATTCTTTAACCAAATCCCACACATTATTTGTATGGGAATACTTCTTTGTCTTCCCAAATTATCTTCTCCAGTTCAGGCCATACTTTAGGATTATCACTAACCACTTGTTTGTCAGAATTATCTATTCTTTCTATGAACTAAATGTGTTTTTTTTTTCATCTTTGTTTTTGACTTGAATGTGTAAATTTGACTTTCTTTGTATTACACCTTAGCCAATTCGTTAATTGTGAAAAATACATCCTAGGAAATAGTGATGCCTTTTCTATGTTGCAACAAATAAAATTTGCACCCTACGAAATAGTGATGTCTTCGTTATTTCGCAAAAAAACAAAATTTTCACTTTGCAAAATAAAGCAATAAATGTGATAGGTACATGTGGTTTGAATTTTTTATTATAATTTTATCCATTACTTATCCAACTAATAGGTACATGTGGATTTAAAAGAAGATGGATCCAATGGTAGACATGGAATATGTAACTATGACAGGTGAAGAAATTTTTGTTGTTGGCGTAGTCATTTGTCAAAAAGGTTGTACACTTTCTGACATCCGTCATAAAATTGTCGATGATCAAATCATTGAATATTCATTCAATTTTATTAGTGGCCTTGGGAATCCTTTAAATATATATAAATAACAAAAAATGAAAGCTAAAACACAACTTATAGGCATTAAGAGGATACATGATAGTGGATGTTGGAACACTAGAGTCAAATATGGTGGAAAGTAGACCATTCCATCAAAACAATAGAGAGATTGTGGAGGAAGGTATGCATAGATAGCCAAGAGTTGGAGATGGATCTGAGTCAGTGGAACAAAGCATAGTTGTTTATCCTAATGTATTTTTACCTTGGAATCAGAGATTAAATAGTTTAATGGAAGAATTTGTGGAGGAGAAACTTACTGTTAAAGTATATTTAAAAAAGGGAGAACCTAAAATAAAGATCCATTGTGAAAGATGTGGCATTGATTATGGAATAGGGGAAGTATCCATGGAAGCATGAAAAATTTGTAACTTTAGAAATAATCATATGAAAATAATGTCTCATCAATGTCACATTTTAAGGGAGGAAAATGGTGAAGATCATTCAAGTAGTATAGAAAAGAAGACAACAGTAATTAGCGATCTATTTGAGATTGATCAAGAAATTAAACTTCTAGATGAATTCAACAAGACACAATAACCTAATTTGTTCAAGGTGGTGGAAGAAAAACTTGTAGGCTGTGAGGATAAGAAAAAAGTAAGAGTGGAATTTACATGATGTAATAAATGGTTTTGTTTGGTGCCAACAAGTGGTAATATTGTCAGATCTCTAAATGAACACATGAAATCAAAGAAGCAAATGACTACTACAAATGAGGCTTCACATGATACTATTGTGTGATGAAAATGTGTCACACTTCTATGAATCATTCCATCCAAGGTTGCTCAAGAATGAGACCTCAAATATCGACTCATAGCTCTCTAGTAATGGAGTGAAAAGGTTTGAAATGGAGGCCCTCAGATTGACCTAGTTAGTGCCCATGCAAGTACACCATGAAATGAGAGATTTAATGCATGAAAATGAGATCCACTCTATATGATAACAATGCATGAAAAGAAATTAATCTAAATGATAACAATGCATGATTAATTTATGAAAGGAAATATACAAATCTAATCTATGAAAATAAACATGAATCTAATCTACATGAATAGACATGGATGCAAGAAGAAGACAAGAAGAGAGAAGTTGCAATATCCAAGTTCAAGTGCTCAAATCCTCCTCCAAAATTTCTCTCCAAACCTGTAGCATAACAATACTATAATTTTGGATGATCTCTAAATGAGAATGAGAGATTTCCTTATATAGGAAAGTGAACGGTTGAGATTAAGAGGCAAAAAAATTGATCAATGGTTGAGATTAAGAGGCAAAAACCAACCACTTAGGAAGATGTGATGAAAAAGGGATTTTTATTTTATTTAATTTAATTTACTGTCTTTTTCAACAAATAAAGTGCTTTAAGTGGGGATTTTTATTTATTTAATTAAAAGAGGGGGTTTCTTTATAATTAAATAAATTAGAAGAATTTTATTTAATTAAATGGGATGAACTGAATTTAATTAAATAAGAGGAATTTTATTTAATTAAAAGGGAGAAATTTACTTTAATTAAATAAGATAAATTTTATTTAATTAAAAGGGAGATTAAATCTTTTAATTAAATAAGATAAATTTTATT
>MU224097.1:2929329-2940824 GCA_018584345.1 Thuja plicata | reverse complement strand
ACAAATGACACCAATCCCCCAAAGAGAGAAAGTATTGCCAAAAGTTGAAGTCCAAACCAAGTTGACCAATGAGATGAAAACAAAATCCTTCCCTACCTACAAGGGGATCTATCATCAAGAAGAGCTTAGCATGTAAAACAAGTGGATGAAGCCCACTCTCTCAAGATCACCAAAAATAGTGTTCATAAGGCCTAATTACTATGTGAAACATATATGCAAGAAACAAAATCTAGGTCCATTTTTAGAGCACCAATTAGAAATGTGATCTATGAAAGCAAGAAACACTCAAGCTAGACACATGAGATGTTCATTTTATTTCCCAAATAAAAATGTTATAGAGATAAAAAAAATACCTCAAATCCAATGCAACATGAATTATTTTGTTCTTTATCCATGCAAGTCCAAGCAATCCCCATGAACTCTCCAACAAGCAAGACAAGCAAACAAGATATGCAATGTATATTCAACTTATGCAAACCCTAGGGTTAGATCTGAAAATCAATTGTTAGGAGAAATAATAACCAACAAATAATCCAAATGACAAATCACATCATGCATTGAACCATGTGAAAAATAAGTGCAAGCTAATCATTAAATGCCCTTTTTTAATTTTGATTTTTTTACCTAGTCAACAAGATTGGACTTATATGCCATGAATTCAAATCCCAAACCATAAATATAGAAAAGAGACCCCTATTAGAAACAAAGAGCTTTCCAAAAATGTCAGAATTTTAAAAAGATCTTTTCATTTGTGCCCTAGGGAGCCATTTTCCCAAAAAAGACCAGTTTTCATAAATTGACCAAATGAGCTATGATATTGCATTTAAATTTAAAACTCAAAGAATGGACCCCCTGTAGAATTTAAAGACCTTTTCGAAAATGTAAAAATTTCCAAAAAATTCACTGATTTGTGCCAAAAATTAAGGTTTTATGAAAAATAAAGAAAAAATTATTAAAAATTAAAAATAGCTCAGAAAATTCTAAATTCTTTACTGGAGCTTCTCTGATATGGCTCCAACCTGCAAAACAAATTTCAGACCGAAAATCCAATCCGTTTGGGAGATATGATCAAATCTTTAAAAATCTAGGGTTTTCATCTCCAAGCAAATCTGCACAAGGGTTAGGCTTGAAAAAATTCAATAAAATAACCATGTAAAGATTAGAAAATCTGAAAATATGAAATAAAATCAGAAGCATCATGCCCCACAGTGGGCACCAAAAATTTGTGATGAAAATGTGTCACACTTCTATGAATCATTCCATCTAAGGTTGCTCAAGAATGAGACCTCAAATATCGACTCATAGCTCTATAGTAATGGAGTGCAAAGGTTTGAAATGGAGGCCCTCAGATTGACTTAGTTAGTGCCCATGCAAGTACACCATGAAATGAGAGATTCAATGCATGAAAATGAGATCTACTCTATATGATAACAATGCATGAAAATAAATTAATTTAAATGATAACAATGCATGATTAATCTATGAAAGGAAATATGCAAATCTAATCTATGAAAATAAACATGAATCTAATCTACATGAATAGGCATGGATGCAAGAAGAAGAAGACAAGAAGTGAGAAGTTGCAATATCCAAGCTCAAGTGCTCAAATCCTCGTCCAAAATTGCTCTCCAAACCTGTAGCATAACAATACTATAATTGTGGATGATCTCTAAATGAGAATGAGAGATTTCCTTATATATAAAAGTGAACGGTTGAGATTAAACGGCAAAAAAAATTGATCAATGGTTGAGATTAAGAGGCAAAAACCCACCACTTAGGAAGATGTGACGAAAAAGGGATTTTTATTTAATTTAATTTAATTTACTGCCTTTTTCAACAAATAAAGTGATTTAAGTGGGGATTTTTATTTATTTAATTAAAAGAGGGGTTTTCTTTATAATTAAATAAATTAGAAGAATTTTATTTAATTAAATGGGAGGAATTGAATTTATTAAATAAGAGGAATTTTATTTAATTAAAAGGGAGAAATTTACTTTAATTAAACAAGATAAATTTTATTCAATTAAAAGGGAGATTAAATATTTTAATTAAATAAGATAAATTTTATTTAATTAAAAAGAAAATTAAATCTTTTAATTAGATAAAAATGATCAAACCTTAGGAAATATTGAAATAATTGAATTATTGAATTAATTACAATTTGATCAAGGAAATTGATTTGAATTGAAAATATTGCAAAGCATTGATTCAGGAATTTGATAAAATGATAAAATAATAAAATGGGGCCCATAGTTTAGGCGACCATTTTAGGGTGCATACAACTATTTCGTTAAGGAGTGGCACAGTCAGGACACCGAATAATCCTACCAATAACAAGGCCCAATAAAGTTTGATAAGGTTATTGCCCCCATCATCACCATCTGTTCTACATAGGGGTTCTACAAGTGCAGATCCTTCTAGTTTAGGTATATCAACTAGACAAGTTTAAATTTTTTTTTTGAATTTGATTTATTGGAATGTGTACATTATTTGTTTTATCATCTTCTTTAAGTTCATTCATCACCATTGATGTTGCAATGTTGGGGGTATTGGTATTCACATATAAATAAAATGGGGAGAGATTAGACACAAAGGGCCTAATGGATGATCAACGAGATGGAATATTATGGGTCATAGAGAAGCATACCAAGATGATGCTATGTTATGAAGGTAATGAATATCATATTGATGGCACATATAGGCATATTCATTGCAAGAGGGCTTTTGAGAATCTTGTTTGAATCATTGGCATGCAACTTTTGTAAGATGATTCTAGAATGTGATGACTTTAGGATGTGTTTATATTGTGAATCAAGGTATGACACTAAAGTACATGGAAGGGATATAGGGAGAGGGAGAAGACTAGACTATTTGAGTCAAAATGAACTTAGAATAATTGTTAGGGTTTCAAATGCTATCCAAATATCAATAATGTGTGCTCTTTGTGGGACAAGACAAAGATTGATATACTCTCTATCATAATAAGATCCCTAAAGGAGAATTTTTTTGAACTGAATAAAAGGAAGGATTCATTTGGGTTTTTCAAGGATGTGTGTGAGGCACATAAACAAGGAAAATTTCAAGGTAAAGATACAGTTTGGGATTTTGTCAAGGATATCTTTCACAACCTGATACATCCAAAGGGAGAGAGAAGGTATAGTATATATACTAAATCTCTTTATGAGATGATAAAGTTATGGGGAGCTACTAGATTACATAACTTTATTATCTTGAATCAAGATGGTCCTTAAATTTATACAACTTTTCAGCAAGTTAGAAAGTCATTGGCATACATCTGAGGGGAGAACAACTACATTTTCGAGGCAGTAGGAAAAATGTATGCTTCTTATAAAACCAAACATCATATAGATGGCCCAATTAATGTGTACCTCACTGAAAATAAAACTATTGTGAAAAATTATGTTAGGTGGGTAGCAAAAAGTGATACATTTGTTGTTTTTTGTGGTAATAAAGAAGAACATCGATATCAATCACATTTCTTGGTGACAGTTGGTGAGGGAGTTGCAGGTTATGATATCATAATAGATTCTTTCAAGAACAATGTTATTTTCTACAATGGAGGAATTATTTTTGCAAACCCTTTATATGAAAATCTTTTGCATTTGGTTTTGTTTGCTCATCTAACATACAATACGATCGATGCAAATTTTATTCATCAAAAAGGGAAAAATATAATTTTTGTGGAAGAGACACGTGGAAAATAATTTGGGACCTATTGTTGGTCATTCCTCAAATGGGGATAGTGGAAGAAGACAATGTATGTTGATAGACTATTATTCATCAGAAGGTATTCTATATCAAATTCCTTGGGAAGGGTGGAAACTAAGTGGATTGTACAATTATTGCCATGTAACATGATTGCATGACCATGACTACATCCATAATGGAAAAAATCTAGTGAGTCCTTTATTTAGTGGTCGGTGAGATTTCATTTTAGGAGAAGAGTTGATAAGTTTTCATCATGTTAGGATGGTTTAAAACACTTTTAAAGTGGATGATCACAAGCTTAAAAGTGAAGATATAGAGAGGATAGATCAACAGAATTGGGGTTTAGTACAAGGCATTGCTTCAAGGCATGTTCAAAGGTGTTTAAAAGAGATTAGATGTACATCTAGTGGAAGGTTATAGAGGACACTAGGCACGAGATATATCTAAATATTGTTGCTGACTACATTGACATCTTTATGTCTCAAAGTTTTACTCTTTGGAAAAGAGTGTGAAATGATTCACGATTTCATCATTTCTTCACATTATGGTTATGTTGGCTATGAAAATAATCTAATAATAATGTCAACATAAATTTCATCAGCAGAGAGGCACATCAAGATGTTAAGATTTCTTGTCACTTAGTATTTTTTTTGTTAAGATTGTTTTGAGATCAATACTCTCACTTGCCATGTGTTTTGCATCTGACTGGGTTGGATGTATGTGAGAAATTCCTTAGTAAAGTTGGTGGGATGTTTGGAGCATAAAGGGCCTACAATTTCACTGACTTGTTTCATGTTGTTGGAACCTTTAATAGAGTTTAAAAAGAAGAATCAAATCCCCAAGGATTCATTTTAATAAATCTCATAAGAAGAAAGAAAGTATATGGAAGACATTGCACCAAGAAAGGATACAAAATGTTAAGATATTATTAAAATATGATTCAATATCTATAGATGATAAAATTATAGAATCCCTCATGATGGAATTGAAGGATGCACAAGACATTTTATCAACTCTTTGCATATGACCAGAGAATCCCACACAATATTCTTAGTGGGTTAAACTATGGATAGAGGAAAAAAATTATTCAACATTTGAAGTTGTGGATGAAGTAGTTGATGACTCTCCACAAACATATTCCAATCTATGTCTTCAGTGGTACACAAACATGGCGAATTGAAAATAATCAAAACTGAGGGGAGGTGTGATTTGGATGAAATCTTAGATTTTGTTGATAAAAATGTAAATAAAACTAGTGGTAGACCTTCATGGTAAGGATATGTTCAAACATTGTTTGGTTAGTCAGTTGAATGGAAATCTGACATTTTCCAAAGATATGTTGACTAAAATGAGGATTGGATCTACTTTAGGCAAGATGAGAGGGCCTTACAAAAGGGTGTTTCAATTAGCTTTGGTATTGGATCAAATTGCGGAGATTTGTTTGAGAGAAATTCAATACCTCCCATTGAACATACTAAAAGGAAAGGTCTTTTTGAAAGTACAAGAGAAGGTGTTTCTTTTTTAAACTATTATATCAGAAGGGTTCAAAGAATATCAAGGAAGGATGGTAATAGGTTATTTTATTACCATAATGAAATTGACCTTTTGGGTAGGCTAAAAGGATCAAACTTGAATTATGTTGGTACAATAGAATAAAGGGGAAATTCTTGTACAAGTATGATTTGATAGATCATGACTTTGTAGAACTTGAATCTGTCGTAGCACCAACCAACTTATCTTACAATGCTAGTAATGATACATACAAATGAGAAGAAAGAGATAAAAAAATTTAGATTTTGTTAAAAATTTGAACAAGGTGTATCTTCAAAATATTCTACTTCCATCTTCCTTATGTAATCCCATATGTTACATTGTTCAAAAATAATTTTTTATCAAATCTAATATTGGTTTTATACTTTTTGGCATCGAGTGTAAAGAATATTATGCATGGTGAATTTCTAGGATAACCCAACTGATGACATGTAACTGGTTGAATGTTTGATAATATTAAGTTGAAGATAATGTGAAGCATTAAATCAGTTAATGGTTTGTATTGTCATTGATGTCAACTTGATATCATCTGTACGGTCATGTACATAATGCCAAAGACTTCAGAGAATCAATAGAACAAAGGTTATGCTTTCAACAATACATAAATGTCAAGTATTCACTAAGTGATAGATAATACCAATGGAGTGCACACCATCAGTAAAGGAAAAGATGAAAAGTGATAGCGATACTTGTTATATGCTGAATGTGGACCTCTAAATTCGGAACAGTCTTTACACAATCATTAAATTCACAAAGAAAAACATGAATTGTTTGTTCTGAAAATTTGATTGAGGCGACTTGTTGCCTCCTAATCAGTTGGGGATGTTGAGTTTACCCTCAGAACGAGAGCCAACAACTTGACCATTGCTAATATGGAGGATTTGTAGAATGTAAGAAAAAGAAGAATTGCCATTAATCTTATGAAATTTGCAACTGGTCTATGAGAGAATGCTCTTAATCCATGAATTGAGAAGCAACTAAGCTATGAAAGTGAATTGCAACTGATCTAAGAATGAATTGCAACTAAGCTATGAAAGAAAAATGCAATTAATCTAAGAAAATCAAATGCTTTTAATCTAGAAATGAGAGTGCTTGTAATCTATGAAAGAAATTTCCTTTAAGTTAGAATTGAATTTGCCATTAATCTAGAAAGCTTGAAAGCATCAAATTGAAATGTTAGATATAGAAATGAATCATAAATGAAAGCATTATATCTTTAATTCCAATTAAAAATAGCCTAATTATGCAAATTTAAGTTTGAAACATGAAAGAATTGATGCAAAAAATGACTATAGATTTGATGCTCTCCAAAATCATCCTCTCTAATGAAGAAAAAGAGGTCCAATTTATAGAAAATCAATGGAAAGAGGGTGAAGAGTTTCTTGAAAAGAAATGGTGGCCTCTTCATTTCCATTTGAGACAAATATGCAAAGATTATTTAAATAAAGGGGTGAATTATTGCCACATAAGTGCCCTTTCACATGGATTTATGGAATTTCTTTTTGTGGATAATTCATCCAATAATTAAATAACCTTTCAATTCCTTTTATGTATATTAGCTAAAGGGGGTGGAATTGATTTAATTAAAAGCACTTAAAACTTTTAGGATTAAATCAATTAATCATAGGGGTTTTTTAGCTAATAAACTTTGAGAATTTAGGAATTAAATGTAATGTCAGATTTATGCAAATTTGGGTTTTCTGCATTTGAAACTCAGTCAATTAAAGTCAATTAGGAGAAGAATTTTCCTAGTACAATAGGACTTCAAAGATGAGAAAATGCACCAAAATTGATTGGATTATTAGGTGCCAATTTTGGGGTGTTACAATACTCGATGAGTAGAAGACAATGTTGCCCGATGAAGAAAAAACCACAGGATGCATGATGAGCTGTAAATGGAGTTGACCGATGAGTAAAAAATCTAATGATGCCCAAAGGATGGATAACATGAAGCTAACTAGAGTCGTGCCGACAAAACTATCAGTTTTCACTGACAACTAACTGAAGAATTGATCGACGGAATAGAGAGTTCAAAAAATGACAAAATATCTAGCTGACAAGAGCTAAAGATAGACTTAACTGGTTGTTTTCTTTGTTTTATTCAACCAGAGTTAAGTAACTGATTTAAAGAAGATTTGTACAGTTGGAAAGAAGATAGCTATGAAATAAATTAGGATTTATGCTTTAAATCAAATTGGCTGGATTGTTTTTCATGCCAAGAATCAAGAATCAAGAAACAATGAATATCATGTCTATATAAGAGACAAGATTAATTCATTTTTGAACACATTCATGGAAAAGAGATTAAGGGGAGTGAATGAAAAGAGGATGCTGAAGAGAAACTGATGAAGAACTTCATACAGTCCTGATCAATCAAGCTGAAGGAGAGCTACAGAATTCTGCAGACACCGACAAACAGTGAAGCACAACATCATAGAGCAGAAAGTGTGGAGCACAAAGAATTGAATTGATACATTGATCAGAGAGGTAATGTACTTAAATAGATCTAAAAATATGCAATTCAAAGTTGCATTAGAAACATGTCATAGTGTTTCAGTTTAACTATTGAATCATCAAGTCTCTTAACAGAGTAGGACTTAACAGTCTTCTATATATTGAGGTACATCCCAAGGAGTGCCAAAAAGGTTGATTAATGAAAGTAGCATTGGACTTTCCAAATACCTATTGATAGTCTAAGAAGGAGGCTAATTCAAGGATGGTAGAAATAGATTCCCAATACTAAGTGACAACCTCTATGTATAAAATCCTCTTACAAGGTTGCACTTAATAGTGTGTTTGTAACCTTTAACAGGGTTGGCTCCTAACAGGGCTCACTTCAGAAGAGTGAAAATTTGGGGTATCGGTCCCAGTGGTTTTTCCCTTACCATCCTTACCAGGGTTTCCATGTTAAAAATTCATGTGTTATGTGTGTATGATTCATTTCTCAATTGTTTTGTATCTGACATAGTTAACACTGGGTTGATCGGTATACTCTGCTTATTTACTAAATTTCGGTAAATAGTTATACTACTTATCAGTAATCAAGGAGAATAAGGACAGACAAGGAAAACCGATAGACAACTAATCATTATAAGTATTTCATGGCATGCATCTTGTAGGGACTTAATAATTTGAGGTTTATTTGATTGGTGGTTAATGTTTGAAGGATAAATTTTTGAGGCCACTAATTCACCCCCCTCTTAGTTATTACTAACAATTGGTATTAGAGATTCTATGCTTAGAAAGGAAGGTTTCAAGACCTAAGTCAAGATCACAAGATGAATAGACGAGATGTGCCCAAGTTGAACAATGACAACTTTGGTTCATGGCAAAGCATGATAGACCACTTATTAGGTATTGGTAATGATGTTACTCAATTCCTAGATATTGAATATGTGTTTCCTATAGGAGTATTTATAGTAGATCAATTGAGAGAGAAGAATGAACACAACTGCATGGTTATAGAGCTTTCTTCCTCACTCTCTGATTCTGAATTTGAAGATGTCAAGGATTGCAAAACTGCAAGGAAGATTTGGGACAAACTGAAGCTTGTACATAGAGGTGATACAAATGTTCTGAGAACCAAGGCAGAAAGCCTTAGAGGAAAATTTGATGATCTTAGAATGAAAGAAGGAGAAAACATCACACAGTACAACACAAGAATAAAAGAAGTAGTCAATTCTATACGAGGATTTGAAGGTACAGTTGAAGAGGAGACAATGGTAAGTAAAATCTTAAGAACCTTACTGCATGTATATGCTATTAGAGTTTTTTCCACTCAAGAAATGAGAGCAGTAGCAAACAATACAGTTACACTTGATAGTTTAATTGGTAGACTGATTTCATTTGAGATGAATAACTTTGATAATAGTGTTTTACCAAACTTAGAGTCTGCATTTAAGTCTTCTATGAGAATAAGCAAATCAAGTCATAGACACACATCTAGAAGAGATAGTGAAAGTGAAAGTGAAGAAGAAGATCTAGATTAAATAGAAGCACTTATGGCAAGAAGAATGCAAAGAGGAAAAGGTAAATACAAAGGCACGTTACCAATTGTATGTTTTAATTGTAAAGCGATTGGACACTTTGCTACAAGATGTCCTAGCAGAAGAAAAGATGAAAGAAGTAATGATAGATCTTTTGAGAAGAAATTTGATACAGGTGATAACAAACATTACAAAGGTTACCAACAATCAGAAAAAAGAGATACCCGAGACTACAAGGACAAAGGAAAGAAGGCTAGTTCCCTAGTTGCTTACAAAGATGAAGATACTAAAATTGAACCTGATGAAGACATTGAGATGGTATTTATAGCTGTGAAGGATGATTCAGATGAAGATGAAAGGTATGTAGAAACTGCACTCATATCTAAGGTTAGCAAGAATGACATTTGGATTAGAGATAGTGGCTGCACTCACCACATGACCGGTGACAAAGAAAAGTTTAACACTTTTGAGTATTATAATGGTGGTACAGTAAGAATGGGTAATGATACACCTTATCTAGTTGAAGGTAAATGAACAATAATTCTAAATAACCTAATTAAATGTGAAAATGCTTATTGGGTAAGAGGATTGAATTATAATCTATTGAGTGTTTCTCAGCTGAATAATTCAGGACACAGAGTAGCATTTGAGAATAAGAAAGCAAAGATCCTCAATGAATCAGAAAAACTGATTGGTACCGGTGAACAGACTAAAGGTAAATTATTCTATCTGAATGATACTAACACCACTTGCTTAATGACTAGAAATGAAGATATATGGTTGTGGCACAAAATATTGTGTCATGTGAATTTTGACGTGATGAAAATAATTAGAAGGAGAAATGTAAGAGGCTTACCGACGATGACAAAGGCAGACAACATCATGTGCAAGAATTGTCAAAAAGGTAAAATGACTAAGTCTAGTTTCAAAATTAAAACCCATACATCTGATGATATTCTAGAATTAGTCCATACTGATTTATGTGGACCAATGAGGATAAAGAGTTATTATGGAGATAGATATTTTATTCTCTTTGTTGATGATTACTCTAGAATGATGACAATCATGTTTCTTAAAGATAAATCTAAAGCATTCAAGATATTTAAATGGTATAAGGCTATGGTAGAGAAAAAAAGTGGTAAGGATCTGAAATGTTTGAGATTAGATAGAGGATGAGAATTTATATCAGATGAATTCACTAATTTCTGTAATGAGCATGGTATAAAAAGACAGGTTTTTGCACCAAGAGCACCATAGCAAAATGGGATTGCTAAGAGAAGGAACATATCAATTGTTGATTGTGCTAGAACACTGATGATAGAGAAAGGCATCACCCAAATCTTCTAGAGGGAAGTTGTCAGTACTGCTATCTACACAGTTAACAGAGTACAATTAAAGGACACAAAAAAGACACCCTATGAGCTATGGTATGGTAAAACACCCAATGTAAGTTACTTCAAAATATTTGGTAGTCAATGTTATGTCTTAAAGGATGATAGAAATAGAAATCTTGATGCAAAGAATGATGAAGGTATTTTTCTAGGTTATTCCACCAAGAGCAAAGCTTATAAATGTCTCATCAAGGCTTCTAACAAAATTGTTGAAAGTGCAAATGAAAAGATAGATGAATTTGCAGAAAAGAATGAGCTAGAAAGCATAAAAGAACCAGAGGACTACAAACATTTTGTATACTATGAAGAACACAAAATTCTACTTGAGTAACGGTGCTTAATTCCAAAACAACAGAATGTTACAATCGACGGTCAGAGTGTTGTTACCAAAAGTTGGGATAATAATCAGAATAATGTGCAAGGTGATGAAGAACAAAATGAAGATCAAAATAATGATCAAGTTGATACACAAAGAGTTGTATTTGTACTTGAAATATATGTAAGAAGGAACCATCCAAAGATCCAGATCATAGCAGATAAGAAAGATAGTACAAGAAAAAGAAGTAAGTATTTAAACTCAAATTGTTTAATTTATGAGTTTGAGCCAAAATTTGTCAATGCTGCACTAGATAATGAGGAATGCATAAGTGCTATGAATGATGAGATTGAAAAAATTGAGAAAAACAAGACATGGTCACTTGTGCCAAGACTAGATGACAAGAATGTCATTGGTACAAAATGGATATTCAGGAATAAGCTGAACGAGAATGGAGAAGTCACAAGGAACAAATCAAGACTAGTATGCAAGGGGTATGCACAAGAAGAAGGTATAGACTAT
>MU224097.1:2907803-2928186 GCA_018584345.1 Thuja plicata | reverse complement strand
TCAAGAAAAGGAGGTGATACTTGAGTATGTGCAATCAAAAGAACAACTAGCTGATATCTTCACCAAGCCACTGCCCAAGGATACATTTGAGTACTTGAGAAAGAGACTAGGGGTCAAACCCTTGTCTGCCAGTTAGTAATATGACTAAAGGCTGCATTAGCCTACATATTATCAGAATATCAATCATGTTGATGCAAGCAAAAAGATAAATTTCAAAGATACATCTATATACACACAGGTATATACCAGAACTGAGCACCAGAACATATTGTTGTATTACTAATAGATAAGGGAAATTCAAGGAATATATTATGAATAGGAGAAAAATGATTGCTTGACATGAATGTTAGATATTTGTAAAATATTTGTTTGGCATTGTTGTTAAAGGGAGAGAGATTATCCATATTATCACATTCTTTAAAAAAAAAGGGAGAAAGTTTGGCCATTATCAGATTACCCCAACAGGGAGAGATTATATCCAAAGGGAGAGAAAGTTGTATAACAGATTACACAAAGGGAAAGTTGGTGACAAGAGCAAAAGACATCAAAGAGAGAGAACAATAAAAATAAAAGAGAAACTGATACAAGAAGAGGACTCAACACATCAGAAAACAAAGAGATAGAAGAATCAAATCTAAGATTAAATAGAGCTTACCGGAGATCAAACATTTATCAGTTATCAAACAAAAGATTGGTAGTTTGATGAATCTCAACTGTTGTATTTCATATTGTATTAGAAATAGTATAGTGTGATAATATAGTATGTTGCCATCAATGCCAAAGGGAGAGATTGATGACATGTAGCTGATTGAATGTTTGATAATGTTAAGTTGAAGATAATGCAAAGTATTAAATCAGTTAATGGTTTGTATTTTCATTGATGTCAACTTGATATCATCTGTACGGTCATATAAATTATGCCAAAGACTTCAGAGAATCAATAGAACAAAGGTTATGATTTCAGCAATACATAAATGTCAAGTATTCACTAAGTGATAGATAACACTGATGGAGTGCACACCATCGGTAAAGGAAAAGAAGAAAATTCATAGTGATACCCGACGAGCAGAAGACAGTGTTGCCCAATGAAGAAAAACCATAGGATGATTGATGAACTGAAAACAGAGTTGCCCGATGAGTAAAAAATCTAATGATGCTCAATGGACAGAGATCCCGAAGCTAACTAAAGTCATGCCGATAGAACTATCAGTTGTCGTCGACAACTAACTGAAGAATTGATCAACATAATAGAGAGTTCAAAAAATGACAAAATATCAAGCTGGAAAGAGCTAAAGATAGACTTAACTGGTTGTTTTCTTTGTTTTATTTGACCAGAGTTAAGTAATTGATTTAAAGAAGATTTGTACAATTGGCAAGAAGATAAATACAAGATAAATCAGGAGTTATGCTTTTAATTAAATTGGCTGGATTGTTTTTCACGCCAAGAATCAAGAATCAAGAAACAGTGAATATCATGTCTATATAAGAGACAAGCTTAATTCATTTTTGAACACATTCATGAAAAAGGGAATAAGGGGAATGAATGGAAAGATGATGCTAAAGAGAGACTGATGAAGGAGAACTTCATATAGTCCTTATCAATCAAGCTGAAGGAGAGCTAAAGAATTCTATAGACACTGACAAATAATGAAGCACAACATCACAGAGTAGAAAGTGTGGAGCATAAAGAATTGAATTGATACATTGATTAGAGAGGTAATGTACTTAAATAAATCTAAAAATTTGCAATTCAAAGTTGCATTAGAAACAGGTCATAGTGTTTTAGTTTAACCATTGAAGCATCAAGTCTCTTAACAGAACAGGACTTAACAGTCTTCTATATATTGAGGTACATCCCAAGGAGTGCCAAAAATGTTGATTCATGAAACTAGCATTGGAATTGCCCGATACCTATTGACAGTCTAAGGAGGCTGATTCAAGGATGGTAGCAATAGATGCCCAATACTAAGTGACAACCTCTATGTATAAAAACCTCTAACAAGGTTGCACTTAAGAGTGTGTTTATAACCTTTAACAAGGTTGGATCCTAATAGGGCTCACTTTAGAAGAGTGAAAATTTGGGGTACCGGTCCTAGTGGTTTTTCCCTTACTAGGGTTTCCACGTTAAAAATTTATGTGTTATGTGTGTATGATTCATTTCTTTATTGTTTTGTATCTGACATATTTAACATTGGGTTGATCGATATACTCTGCTTATTTACCGAGTTTCAGTAAATAGTTATACTGCTTATTGGTAATCAAGGAGAATAAGGACAGACAAGGAAAACTGACAGATAGTTAATCATTATAAGTATTTCATGGCATGCATCTTGTAGGGACTTAATAAATTTTTGAGGCCACTGATTCACCCCCCCTCTTAGTTATTACTAACACCAACCAATTTGTTGCTACCTACTTCTTAGTGTAAGATTCTTTCATCAACCATTCATATTTTGTCATGAAATGAAGTTGGAGAAAAGATAAAATATGTTCTAAACAAAATTTTAATACAAATTTGGGTCTCACTGGCAATCCAAATGTGTAGGTACATGAGTATGTCATTAATGGTGTCAATGGGGTTGAAACCAAATCTAAAGGTGCTAGAAGGTCATCTATCAAACAACTTGCCACCATGGAAGATGGATAGCTTTCCCTCAAAACTATTTATGCTACTACACAAATGTTAATGGTGCACTTTATAAAATTTATATTTGCATACATTTAAAATCAGGGCAATGCCCTCTATGAACTTGAATGAGACTTTATATTTTCATGTATATAAAATCAAGGAAATTCCCTCTATGCATTTCAAATCAGGGCAATTCCCCTTACAACTTGATTTTTTCTTTAAAATGATCCTTGATATTCAAATTACTATGATAGTTAATATTTTTTTAGATATTCATTTTTTTTATCAATGAGTCCTATTTTCAATTAAATTTAGACCTTATCTTGTTTTGAATTCATCTTTGCAAGTTTTTATTTAAACGTGTATTGTTTTTTCAATATATCTCTTTCAAGGATGGAGTTAAATGCTTTGTATAAACTATAGTGGTTGAAGTATGTGATGTGTATGTCTAAGTAGAGTTTCATGTCGATATGAGAGGTATTGACACAATTATTTGATCTATATTTCCTAATGCCAATTTACTACAATTACTCAAAACATTTAGTCTAATTGAATTTAACTCTTACTTGAAAAGACCAATTAGACAAGAATCATAAAGATAAGGAAGTCTCAAATGAATCATGTTTATAAAATTGTTAGGATGATAAATAATTCTTTCATAAGAAGATTTAAGACAACCTTCACTTTCTTGAAATAAAACCATACAGAACTAATCCTGAACAAAAGGATCTTCCACAACACAAAGTAGAAAATAGAATTGAGTCTTTGTATTATTTTTTTTTATAGTAGATTGATTTGTTGATCTTTTTATCTGTAATCTATCAAGATGGCTTAAAGTCTTGGAATATATTTGATTTCTTAATTCTTCTATTTCTTATCTTTTCTATCTCTAATTTTGCTACTTGATTAGTTTGTTATCTACTTGTAACTTCCTTTATAATGCTTTCTTCTATGTAATTATTATAAATGTATATTAATTTCCTTCCTACTGATTTCTTTTGCTTCTAAATCTACTTTACTCCTTCAACTTTTCTGAGATCTAATCTTCTATTAATACTATCTGATTTACTTCTTCTACCTTTAATTAAAAACTGGTGTTGAACTTGAATGTAGTTTTAGATATATCATACCAGTGCCTTATTCCCTTTGGAAAATAGATTTATCCACTTTAATAACCTATGTTCAACTCTAAGAGACCATTTTTAGATCCTCCATTTAAGTTTTTAGGATAGCTGCAAAAGTAATAGCACTCTATATTTTATGTGTTTTCCAAATGCAACAATCTCTCTTTCATTTATATTGGGAATGAGGCTAGGAGAGACATTTCCCTTCATGGGACATGTCTATTCATTATTATTTATAAGAAAGGACATGCCTCTTCCCATTAATTATAATTTAATCCATCTTATAATGTTTCATCAATCAATTATTAATTAAGAATAATGTAATAATTAAATATTGAATATTAAATTTCATATAATTAATAATAATATAAAATATATATTATATTATTATTAATCAACATATATTATATGTATTCTAATGATTATACAACTGAAGCTACAAACATTAACACTCCCTCTTAGCTAGGGAGAATGATCAAATAGAATGTGTAGTAGTCTCCTATGTCAACAATTATGATCCTCTCCATAGCTATACAAAACATCAACACTCCCTCTTAGCTAGGGAGGATAAATCAATCCAATGTCAATACTTATATGACACTTGACAACATCAATCATATGATGTAAGAAATAGAAGCATCATCCTTATGATGTAATCAATAGAAACATATTCTCAAAATGTGGATTGCCTCCATCGATGATTCTATCCACAAGCTCTCAGGTGGATTGCCTCCATCAGAGATTCTATCCATAATATCTCAGGTGGATTGCCTCCATCGGTGATTCTATCCATAAGCTCTTGTGTGGATTGCCTCCATCGAAAATTCTATCCACAAACTCACAAGATTTAGAGTGGATTGCCTCCATATGAAATTCTATCCACAAGCTCTTTTGTGCATCTCCTCCATCGGCGATTCTATCCACAAACTCACAAGCTTTAGAGTGGATTTCCACCATCGGTGATTCTATCCACAAGCTCTCATGTAGATTTCCCCCAACAGTGATTCTATCCACAAAATATATCTATTATGATTTGTTTCAGCCATCACAAGATGTCTATTACAATAGAAGGTCAAGTTATTGTAAGATCATCACCTTTCAATAACTCTTACAAATACAAGTGATAATCATTTGGAAGTTGTCACTTCCTGATGATGTACACAGGGGGAAGGCCCATTATAAATATGGAGTCACACACATGACATCCATCATACCTCAATGCAGAGGGTGAAAACAAGGGATTTCACCTTGAACTTCTCTCACAAAGAAGAACTCATTGAGCAGATATCTTTATGCCTCCTTTCGTGATTAGTGGTTCCCAAGCTTTTCAAAGGCGGGGGTTAGTAGCACCATTTTGTAATGATAAAAACCAAATACACAAAGCTAACAATAACAAATAACTTGAAATGTAATCAATAAAATGTACAAGCAAAGAAAGGAAAACAAATGAATGCATACCCCAAAGTGCTTGAAGCTTCTATGGTCTCTCTCTACTCCTTTCGACATGCTATTTTTGATGCTCAATATTGGTGTGGGCAGCATCTATGAATTGAGAAGTGTCGAGAATTCGCTAATTGAAATGGGTGTGTGATCGCAAGATGGCTTGAATGATAGAACCAAACTAACAGAGTAATGGTGCACGGAAGCTTGAAATCCTAGATCCTTCAAACGGTTATAAAGGGTTTATTATATAGGAATTGACGATGAAATGAATGGTCGAGATCAATCCCATAGATAGAGAGATGAACGGTTGAGATCAAAGGGAACTGGAGAAGCCATCAGTAAAATCCACCTCTTTAACTAATAAAGAGGAGATAGAGTTTGGTTGACTGAAGAGCTAATTGTGAGTTACCTTTTAGAACTAAAGAGGTGGGTGGAGTTACCCATGTGAACTGGAGAGATGGGTGGGGTAACCCATGTGATCTGATTGGAGTTATCTCTTTGAAGATGAATGAATATTTAGTTAATTTATTTAATTAATGTTTTCAACATGTGAGATAATTGAATCCTTTTTTATTTAGAATTGCTTTATTTGATGAAATTAAATTAATTTAATTGGAAGAATTTAATTAGTAAGTTTAAATATTTGAATTTAAACTATAGGAAATTGAATTTAATTAATTAATTAATGGCACTTAATCAATCAAGGTTAATTAATTAAATAAAATTAATTATTTAATTAATTTTGGGAATTTGATTAGATGATTTGGGGAATGAATTTAGAAGAAAATAGATGATTAATTAATGATTAAAAAAACATTAATTAATAGATAAAATGAATTTAGAAGAAAATAGATGATTTAATTAACAATTAAAAAACCATTAATTAATAGATGAAATATAGTGTTTTTAATGTCAAGTCCCAAGTCTGTCCATTTTAGGGTGTCTACATTTGCCCCTCTTTGATGTGATGTGACTTGTCTTAGTGTGTCAAAGATTCTCTAATTTTGAGTTTGCCCCAACTTAGCCCAGCGATAGTAGGTGTATTTATGCCCCGTCAACAAATTTGAGTGGAAAGTCACGACATTAGCGTTAATTTGTTGAATCTACAATTTATGAATGTGGGTAGCTGAATGATTTGAAAAATGTGTCATATTGCCCCTGATATTGACTGTAAAAGTTTCCAGGGACCAGGAAGAAAATTTTGACTTCCTGGAGAAATTAGGGTTTTGTGGAATCCCTATAAGTTGCCAAAAGAGCCCTTCATTTCTCACATTGCCTTCTTGGAGCTCTCAGAATCTTGGTGAGTTTGTCCTTAGTTTTCTTTGTTAGTTCTCCTATTTTCATGCGATGACGGGCTTACCTGGAGTCACACACATTTCCAACTGAGTCTCAATGTATCAGAGGCCAGCTGGCGCAAGACGTCCGGTGAGTGTTCTTTCTTTGCATGTCATTAATGCCTGTATCTATTTCTTTGAATTTTATTTTTGTTTTCTGTCCTTTTGCATAAGTTGCCGCAATCGCTTGTGGTTTTAATGCCACAATTTCTGGTTATAGGCCACAATTGATAAGAGACTTGCAATTGTCATCTTTGCATACCGCATTTGCCTTTTTTTGTTGCATTTTCCTGTTGTGTTTCGCAATCGCATAGAAGTACCGCACTTGTAGGGTTTATTGCCGCAATTGCCTATTTATTTGTTTCCTGGAGTTTCTTGGTCTCATTTATGCTTATGCTAATTTCTAACACTTCTCTCTATGACTAATACTGATATTTTTCTGATTAATTTCTACGTGCAGTTCATCAGGAGGATTTTGCGCTACTAAGAGTCTAGACCGGCGGGACTTGTATATAGATTCTAGCTCTCTGAGGATGAGAGGTCAGTTCTTAGAGAGTTAGGGTTATTTTGGATTTGTTACATGCCAGAGATCATGACCAAAAAGGGTCTGATCTCAGCTCTTGTAAAGTGATGGCATTCAGAGACATGCACTTTTTGGTTACCCACTGGAGAGTTTACTGTGACATTGGAGGATGTATATCGCATTCTTCAGCTTCTGATCCAGGGTGTGCTTGTTGAGTATGACACCCGACCTAGTATTGTTGCCTTGACTAAGTTATCTAGATTTCCCCAGGATTAGCTTGGTTTGTCTGGTCCATATGATATTCTATGGTCCCGATTTGGCCTGGGCCTTGATAGATTGTCTACGTTTTTAGGTAATTTGATTTGTGGCATCTTTTTCCCTGATTGACGCCAATGTGGATTCTCTGTTGGTTTTGGTTCTATTTTGTAGAGTATGATCCATGATCATACTGTATATGCATGGGGGCCATGCATGTTAGCTCATATGCATTATCATATGTTTTACACAGCTTACCTTAGTGGTAAGTTGCTCGGCTGTGGTGCTACTCTTCTCCAGATATGGGCATGTGAGCACATTATTGTTTTCCATCCTGTTGGTTCTCATGATCTGCCTACAGATAGTCCTTATGTCTTCATGTATGGTGGAACCATTGGTCAGACCCACATGGGTCATTTGTTGTATTGGCACTAGCAGTTAGATATGATTCCCTATTTCATTTGAAGACCGTATAGAGAGTGCCCTATATGGGATGGAGAGGATATCCATCTTCCTTTTTTTTGTCAGCAGAGATATTTGATTGGTCGTGTGATGGATCATGTACATATGATTGATTTTCACAACACCGACAGGGTGTTGCAATAGTTCGGAGAGAAGCATGATGTGTCTGACATGTATGCCTATTTTTCTCATAGGTCGAGGGACGCTGCAGTCTGGGGGGTGTCGTTTCACTAGATGTTGTGTGCATTGAGTTTGCAGGCTTACTTCTTGTTCCATGGACATGGAAATCTACCACTGTGGATGCATGTATGTTTGTACCATGTTTTTTTTGTGTAGTTTCCTTACTGCTCTCTTAGTCTATCTTCTTTATGATACTTGTTTCTTTATCTGATGTGGTACTGATATGTGAATTTCACATTTTACAGGCACCACTCCCCAGTATGATGCTCGGTGGGCATAGACCTGTCCTGTTTCTGTTATAGATGTCTCTCATCTCATTGCTAGGACTATTATGAGGAGGTGTTGACAGGTATGGCGAGGTAGGGGTGATCAAAATAGAGGGAGAGATGGAGGCCGAGATAGAGGTAGAGTTGGAGGCCAAGATGGAGGTAGAGATGGAGGCCAAGATGGGGGATGGGGGAGGGAGATAATGGTGGAGATGATCCTGGTCCTGGGGGTGTTGGTGGTGGTGTTTGGATGAGGGGTGGGCAGAGTGGTAGTCAGAGAGTTGGATTGAGGGTTGTTCTAGAGGATGAGGAGGCGATGGAGTAGGAGGCACCTCTGTTAGTGCAGAGAGTATGTTGGTGTACTGGTGCTATTTTGGCTTTGAGAGTGGAGGATAGGGTGATTACAGAGGATGTGGATATTGAGATAGGTGATATAGACATTGATGAATTGGATGCAGAGAGTGTAGGTTCGAGATCCTCCACTAGAAGTAGTAGTACATGCAGAAGTACTGGTGAGAGCTCTAAGAGTGAGGATTCTTGGGTGTTGAGTTGGAGGGGTGATGAGGGATTGGGTGATAGAGCTGAGGAGGGGGACATGGATGTGTCCATGGGATGGATGGATGTAGATCCTTCTGATCTGGAGAGACTCACGCAATAGGCTTCTGATTTATAGGCCAGACTTGCTTCCTTTGATGCCTGTGCCACTGCTTTGGAGGCTAGGGTTACAGCAGCTAAGGCCAGGATGACTATGACGAAGGCTAGAGAGTGCCAGGCTCAAGTGGACATTTGAGCATTCATTGATAGTGTATAGGATTCCTCACATAGGGATGTTTTGGACTGATATTATAGATCAGGGTGTGATGCTCAGAGAGAGATTGAGTATTGGAGGCGCCACTATGAGGGTGCAATTCTTATAGAGAAGAGGGTTCCCAGCTATACAGTGTCACAGAGATCTAGTAGGGTGTAGAGGTCACAAAGTAGTGGTGTTGGTGCTCCTAGTTCCTCACAGACACCTGCGTCTAATATGCCACCCCTCATACACATGGCGGTGAGGGTGGGGGTAGTAGATGCTGATTTGATGCCTATACTCTCTTGTATCATGTACCATTTTTGTAGTGATGTTCCTTTGATATACTCTGAGGCTTATCCATTATTGTATCTTGACACACTGATATTTATTGATATATATATATATATATATATTGATTACCTCCTTGTGTTCAGACTTGCGACCATTCATTGTACTCAGATATTTGGATTATATGAGATGCATCTATTGATTTACTTGTTATATGGATGGTTTCTACATGATTATGTTTAGATGTTGAAATTCTTTATGCAATGCGATTCTATTATGCAGACTCTTAGATGTATGATACGCTTTTCCTATGATACTAACATGTTTATGCAGGATGGTGAAAATGAAATGTTTGTTTATATGAGATGCTTATGGATGCATGTTATTTATGATTTACCATGTATGAAACTGCTATGTTTTTTTAATTTTTTTGATGCACTAAATGGAATGAATGCAATCTATTATGTGCAAAATATCTGATTAATGCATGTGTTATTTAGAAAGAAGTTTAGTTTGGAAATATACTCTCTGGGATTGATTTGATAGATATGGAATGATAGAAAGGAATTTTGCTTTTTGTGGTAGATATGAATTGATAGAAAGTATGAGTGTCCCAAGTTGCTGCCCCTGTTTCCAATATTTGTCATCATTGCATCTATTTATGAAATCTTGAAGAGTGTCCAATGCATCCAGATCACATACCATCTAGATACTACCATGACCTCTTGATAACCAGAAGGAGTAGAGAGATTGAATAGAAAGATAACTTAGTTCACCCAAATATTGACCATTTGGGTTGAGCTATGTTCCTTATTTGAAAAGAAAGAGAGTCAAAAGCACCTAGATATTGACCATCTGGATACTGCTTTTCTCTTTGAATAAACTGAAAAAAGGAAACCAAGATAGAACTCCTATGCACCCAGAGTCCATCTGGATAACACCGTGAGCTCTTGATTCCGTAAAGAAAAGACCAAAGAAAACAAAATAGAACTCCTACACACCTAGAGTCCATTTGGATAGCATTGTGAGATCTTGATTGCAAAAAATAAAAGACTATAGAAATCAAGATAGAACTCCAATGCACCCAGAGTCCATCTGAATAGTACCATGAGATCTTGATTCTATTTGGTAAATAAACAAGAAAATAAAAGAGAAGGAATGTCCACTTCTTTCCCAGGGTTAAGCTCAGATCGTAGAACTACATGGCTACCAGATAAGTGACAGTGCCTATCAAATTTATCCTTAATCATCATGGACCTGAAATTGAAGTGAACATTCAACAAACAACAATAAAAGAAAATAAGTAATGATCCATCATAGCTACTGTCCTCACTTGGTGGATCCTGGAGTAGTGTAAGAACATAAATGCAAAATATAGACTGACATCTGACCAACTGACTAACCTAGTCAACATTTTTGATTGTTCCTTTATTCAGTTTGATTCTCTTGATTGGCTCGACTCTTTTGATAGGCTTGATTGGCTTGATTGCTTTGATTATGTCTGGTTTGAGTAATAGATGACTCATATAAGATTGACCTATCTGGTTTTGAGCATATCCATCACTGTGTATGACAATTGATTAGTTGATTGATTGATTTTGATCATTTTGGTGGCTGATCAAGCTGTGTCAGATGGGCCCAATGCTGATTCACAAAGCTCATGATTGTGATATTTGATAGATTGGCTTGGTCACCAGTTTGCTTGCTGATAGATTTGATAGATTGATAAAGCTGTGTCATATGGGACCAATGCTGATTTGTAAAGCTCATGATTGTGACATTGATTGACTTGGCATGATCACCCTTTGCTTTTTTGATAACCGAGTTGGCTTTATTGTTTGGGATTTTTGCAATTTTTTGATTATTTTTGATGAAGATTGATTTTCTCAGGATTTTTGATCTTTTTAGGATTTTTTGAGTTTTCTAATTTTTTGGATTTTTGATGAGTTTTGTGATTTTTTTGGATTTTTTCAAGACATTTAGAATCGCCCCCTAGTTTGCTGGACCATAAGTAACCATGGATAAGTTTTTAGTGCTTAGAGGGGTTTGTGCTTCTTGATACAACTTGGGTAGTTAGCCTTGCATTCGAAGTGGGCTCAAGCTTTTGATCCTGGAGTTCATTGATGGTGAAGCTGGATGTGAACACTTGGTGTCTGTTTGCCAGGTTTTCACCAAGGTACGTACTCAATAGCACCTGTTTGCTATGTTTTCACTGAGAGAGAAATTTTTCTTCTCTTTACTTTTTTGCTTTTTTTTTATTTTTTTGTTGTCGCCAAATTGCCTATTTGCCAAGTTTTGACCAAGGTCACATTTTGTGTTTTTTGATTTTTTTGGTATTTTGTACATATGTAGATAGGTGCCTTAACCATTGAGACCTCAAGTGTAAAACTTCTTGAGGTGCATGTTGTTTATGTATCTAGGGAGTTGATCTCTTTTTGGTGTTACCAGTTGGTATATGCCCCACTCTGGGTAGAGTTGACAATGACATATGGTCCTAGCCAGTTAGGCTCAAACTTTCCTAGTTTCACTCTTTCTGCTTGGTTCTTTTGATTTTCCATGAGGATAAGGTCTCCTACCTCAAATGTTTTTTGGTCTCACCTTCTTGTAATAGTTCCTTCTAAGGTGATTTAGATAGACTTGTAAGTGGTTAAAAGCATGTTGTCTTCTTTCGTCTAGTAGTTCCATTTCATTGAGCCTTGCCAATCTGTAGTCTTCATCTGAAATCATGTTCTTTAATGATATCCTTAGGGATGAGATTTCCACTTTGAGGGGTAGGAATGCCTCTAATCCATATACTAGGGAGAAAGGAGTGGCTCCTATAGGCTTTCTCATGCTAGTTCTGTATGCCCATAATGTGGGACTAAGCTATAAATGTCAGTCTCACCCTGATTCATTAATTGTTTTCTTTAAGATTTTCATAATAGTCTTGTTTGTTTTTTTCAGCCTGGCCATTCCCTTGAGGATAATAGAGTGAAGAGAACCCTTTTTTTATTTGGAACTATTCACATAGCTCTTCAACATCTTTGTTTTGGAAAGGTGTACCGTGATATGTTAGGATGGTTCGAGTTATCCTGTATCGATAGATGATGTGGTTGAGTATGAACATTGATATCTTCTTTCTGGTTATGTAAGTCAGGGGAATTGCTTCCACCCACTTAGTGAAGTAATCTGTTGCTTCTATGATGTATTTGTGTCCATTTGCTACAGAAGGTGTAATTTTGCTCACTAGGTCAAATCCCCACATGGGAAATGACAATGGTGAAGTGATAGGATTTAATTCTTGGGCTGGTGCATGGATGAGGTCTCCATGAATTTGACATTGCCTACACCTTTGTACATATTTTTTTGCATCTATCTCTACTGTTGGCTAGTAGTATCCCATGCAGATGATCTTCTTAGCTAAGTTGTTACCACCTCTGTGGTTTCCAAAAATTCCTTCATGTACCTCGTACATAGCTCTTTGGGATTCTGTGGAAGTGAGACATTGCAATAGCATTCCATCTAGACTTCATCTATATAGAGTAGTTGAGAGGATGGTATACCTAGAGGCTTGGCAGATGAGGGAATTTTTATGGTTTCTAGACAAGTTGGGAGGCAAGTCACTATTTTGGAGGTAATTATAGACATCTTGGTACCATGGGGTTTCAAGACCAACAAGGATGCATGCTGAGTCAGTGATTGCTACTTGATGTTATGGAAGCATGAGTTTCTGCAAACAAAATTGGAATCATGTTTTGTTTCCTAGCATATCGATCAGTGATGCTATGGTAGCCATCGTGTTGGCCTCTTTGTTTTGAGCTTGTGGTATTTGATCAAAGAATATGTATTGGAACTTAGTGCGCAACCTTTCCATCTGTGCTCTCTATGGTATTAGCTTCTCATCTTTTGTCATATAATCATTGTTGACTTGGCTAATGACCAACTATGAGTCTCCATAGACTTTAAGGTTCTTGATTCTCCATTGAATTGTTGTCTTTAGTCTGATGACCAGTGCTTCGTATTCTGCTATGTTGTTTGTGTAGGGGAAGTTGAGTATGAAAGATTTTGGATGTGAATCATTATTCAGAGTGATAAGAACTATTCCTACCCCCACTCCATGGTTCGTGTAGGACCCATCAAAGTATATTTTCCATACCTCAATTGCTGATTGTAATGTCATGATAGAATCATCGGGAAAGTCATAAATGATAGGCTGGTGATCCTAAAGAGGTGCCTCTACTAGTTGGTTCACAATCACTTTACCTTTGATGGATTTTCTATTTACATATTGAATGTCAAACTCACTTAAGATCATTACCCACTTTGCAAGTCATCCAGTGAGAATTTATTTTCTTAGGAGGTACTTTAATGGATCAATATGTGCTATCAACTTTGTTTGGTGATTCAACATGTAATGCATCAACTTCTGGGAAGCGAAGACGACTGCAAGGCATGAATTTTCAATTAGCGTATAGTTGAGCTCATATCCAACCAGTGTTCTACTTAGATAGTAGATGGCTCTCTCTTTACTTGTGTCATCATGTTGTGCCAAGACTATGCCTAATTCTGATGATGTTGCTGAGATATATAGAAGAAATGGTATACCTTGGACTTGTGGCACCAGTATAGGAGACTTGAGTAGATAGTCCTTGAATATTTGGAATGCTTGTTTGCATTTCTTTGTCCATATGAATTTGATGTCTTTGTGCAGTAGATGTTGGAATGGGTGGCACTTATCTGCTAGCTGAGCTATGAAGCACTTGATTGATTGGAGACTTCCTTGTAACCCCCTTAGTTTCCTTAGGTTTGACGGTGGTGGCATGTCCAATATTTCTTTGACTTTCTCTGGGTCTACTTCAATGCCTCTATGTGACACTATGAACCCTAGTAGCTTCCCTGCTGTGACCCTTAATGCACATTTCTTTGGGTTCAAACAGACTTTTTATTCCTGCATTCTGTCAAAGATTGGTCCCAATACTTATAGATGGTCCTTGCAAAGCATTGGCTTAGGTAGTATGTCATTAGCAGAGTCTTCCATTATTTTATGGACGAGATCATGAAAGATAGTTGTCATGGCTCTTTGATATGTTGCTTTGACATTTTTTAGACCAAATGGCCTGACGTTCCAACAATATGTGCCCCAAGGACATGTGAAATCAATTTTTTGCTGGTCCTCTAGTTCGATACTTATCTGATTATACCCTAAAAAATCCATCCATGAGTGATAGGATTTGATGTCCAACAGTTAGATCTACTATCATATCAATATTAGGCAAAGGAAAGTCATCCTTCAGACAAGCTATGTTAAGATCTCTAAAGTCTATGCAAATTTGAATCTGACCACTATGCTTTGTAACTTGCACTAGGTTAGATATCTAGTCTGAGTATGGGATTGGTCTTATGAACTTAGCATCCAGGAGATTTTTCAATCCTACCTTTACTAGCAATGCTACATGGGGATGCATCTTTTTTAGCTTCTGTTTAACAGGTTTGGCATTGGGTAGCAATGGGAGATGATGTAGTACAAGCTCTGGATCTAATCCTATCATATCTGAGTAGGACCATGTGAAATTGATCATTCTTTCTTTGAAGAAATTGATGAACTATTCTCTCTCCTCCAGGGTGAGTGATTTTGCCAAGTAAATTTTCTTTGGGTTCTTGTCATCTCCCACGTTGACTTCATCTATTTCTTTTGCTAACAATGCCAAATTTTCCTTTGTCAAGGGGAGGAGTTCCTTATTTCCATCTTCTAGTGCCTCAGTGAGGTTTTCACTAGAAGATACGTCTTGTTTTATCTTATTATCATTTTTTGTGTTAGTAAGCGCCTTTTGGTTTTCACTTACTGATGATTCTTTTTTCTTTCTCAATTTGTTTTGATGAATGGAAAGAGGGGATTCCTCCCCAAAGTATGTTGATCTATCGAGGTCAATGGAGAAACCTAGTTTATGGTCTCCCAATGGCATTCCCTCTCTAAGTCCCAAGAAATCTATGATAGCCTCATCATTCTCAAAGACATCCATATCAGGTGGTCCTTGTTGATCCCACTCTATTAGTTCTGGGTGTACAAGACATAGGCCCTCATGTTTTTTTGACTCTATTTGGTTGAAAGGGACTACGGATATGGTTCTGACAAAACTAGACTGTGATGTGGACACACCACCTGAGGAATGGTAAATGACATGTTTATCAATGCAGGGTTGGTCGTCAATGGATAGTTGTTCAAACAAGTTGTCAAGGTGTATGGTGGTGGCTGACCGAGGGGAATAGTCTAGGATCAATGATTCAGAGTCATGAAGGGATCTCCACTCATACTCATGGGAGTCAATTTTGATAGAACACTCGTCAGATGTCTCACTTCCTTTGTTATCATCAATGGCTATGTTGAGGTTTATTCGGGTTTGAGAGGTTCCCACTTTGGTGGGCAACAACTGTTGTAGTATGTTTCTTACCAAGACATGTTCTAGGTTTTTCCCCAGTGCAACTATGCTATTTTTTCCTGATCAAATAGTATATCTTGGATGATAGGGTTGGTTCTTTATTTCCTATAGCCTAACCCTCTCATTTTTCTCTGGGTTGGCAGGAGAGATAGTTCCATTAAGCCTTATTTTCTTTCCCCCAGACTAGTTGTACCATCATACCCAAATATTTTTAGCATTGTATAACCATTTCCATAGTTTGATATGGGTAGGGGTTGTTAAAGTGTCTCTTGTGGATCCTGGTACAACCATGTATTGATATCTTGTTCAAAGGGGTTTTCTTCTACAATGTCTTCCCATTTTACAAAGGTTGTGGGTGGACATCTGAATAGAACAGGCTCTAGGGTTTCTATCATAATAACTGGTTGTGGCATGCCATATGTCGTTGGGCTTTGAGGCATGTTCATGATAGTGAAAGCTTCCTCATAGCTATATTCACCACAACCCTTGTCGGTAATGGATATTTTTCCCACTTTTCGTGTGACATCCTTAGGATTTGAATCTGAAGAGGATGGGATGATTGTGTCTTGGTTCAAGGGTACTTTGTTATCAATTCTAATTTAGACCGCATTACAGTATTGGAAAGGATTTGGATCCCCCTCTATGATGATTTCTTCTCCCTGGTGTGGGAACTTGATGCATTGATGGTATGTTGAAGGTATGGCTTGCATTTCATGTATTCATGGTCTCCCTAGTAACATTTTGTATCCCAAATAAAGATCTAGCATCTGGAAGGGAGTGTTCTTGACAACTAGACCAATCTAGATAGGTAGAATGATAATACCTTTAGAGGATCTTTCCTCTTCATCGTAAGCTCTGATATTTATCCTCCTCATAACATCAATGTTGGATTTTGAATAGCCTAGTTGCTTGATTAACTTTAGAGTACAAATGTTGAATCCAACCCCACCATCAACAAGGACTCTATGAATAACACTTTTGTGGACCTGGACAAGCAAGTGCAAAGGGTCATTATGCAGGGGTTTATGTGGCGATACATCACAGTCTATGAATGTTGCATGTTTTTTAGAAGCTATATGGTTAACCATCATTTGGAAGCTCTCAGGTGTTATCTCCCTTGGGACAACTTCATTCTAAAGGGCTTGGTCAAGTGCCAATTTATGCTATGGAGACATGTGCAAGAGATCAAACATGGAGATCTGGGTAGGTGTATGCTTTAGTTGATCCACCAGGCTTGTCTAGGGATCTGAGGTTGCTTGAGGGTCAGCGGGCATAGTAGAAGAGGAAGGTACTCCTTGCAAGACAAATCTGGTATGACCTATGGTTACAACACATTTGTTACCTTGGTCTCTGATAGTATAGTTCACCTGTTTTGACAGTCCACTAGACCCGAAGGCTTTCCCTTTATTTTGATCATGAAATTTATCATTGAATATCATATGATCAGTTTTTCATTTGGTTTGGGTATTTGTTACATCGATGACCCTTGTGTCAATTAGATCTTGGATAGCATGTTTCAATCAGTAATAGTTGGGTGTTTTGTGTCCCTTCACCTGATGAAACTCGCATAAATCATTGTCATTGTACCACCTTGGTTTGTTTGCATCGTGTTCAAATTCCCTGATTTCTGGGAGAGTGATAGTGTTTGATTGTATCATTTTTCATAAAGATGATTCTATTGACTCTCCTAATGGTGTGAAATCTTGCTACTCAAATTGAAACCATGGTTTGTGTTGAGTCTATTTTTAACTATTTGACACAACGACCGCTTGAACAGGAGGAGGTTGGTTTTGAGTGTATGCTTGTGGAGTGGGAACCATAGGTTGTTGGTTGGTCATAGGTGCACCTTTTAGTGACACTTTGGGTTGTGAGTAGTTGAATTTATTCACATCAATGACACCATTATTGGTGACATTTTTGTTTTTGTTCCACCACATAGCTTTGTTCATTGCAGTTTTGTTTGTATTCATTTGGGTTGGATCTGCAAGGATTCCTCATTTGACTAAGTTCTTCTCACAAAAAAATCCTCATTCGATGAGTTGCATGAAGTTCAGAGCTAACTGCAATTCTATTGTGAATGACATGTCTGGAATTAGATTGTCAATGAACATGACTATTAGGTCCTGCTTGGGTACATCATACATTATTCGGTTTGCAGTATTCCTCCATCTCTGTAGGAATTTCACAAAAGAATCTCCATCTTTCTATTTGATATCGCAAAGGCCCTTGATACTGACCTTGCGCTTGATGTTATGATGAAAGTGAGCGATGAAATTTTCAGCCAATTCACCCCAAGATTGAATGCCATGAGGTAAATGCAAGAACCATTCCATTGCTGGTCTGGTTAAGATTTGTGGGAATAGTCGCATTAAGTATATCTCATCATGTGCAACTTCGACGCAACTAGCAAAAATGTATGCCTCCTTTCATGATTCACAGTTCCCAAGCTTTCCAAAGGCGGGGGTTAGTAGCACCATTTTGCAATAATATAAACCAAATACACAAAGCTACCCATAATGAATAACTTGAAACATAATCAATAAAATGTACAAGCAAAGAAAGGAAAACAAATGAATGCAAACCCCAAAGTGCTTGAAGCTTCTATTGTGTCTGTCTACTCCTTTTGAAACACTATTTTTGATGCTCAGTATTGGTGTGGGAAACGTCTATGACTTGAGAAGCGTCGAGAATTTGCGGATTGAAATGGGTGTGTAATCACAAGATGGCTTGAATGCTAGAACCAAACTGACGGAGTAATGGTGCATGAAAGCTTGAAATCATGGATCCTTCCAATGGTTATGAAGGGTTTATTATATAGGAATTAAGGATGAAATGAACGGTCGAGATCAATCCCAGAGATAGAGAGACAAACGGTTGAGATCGAAGGGAACTGGAGAAGCCATCAGTAAACTCCACCTCTTCAACTGGTAAAGAGGAGATAGAGTTTGGTTGACTGAAGAGCTAATTGTGAGTTACCTTTTAGAACTGAAGAGGTCGGTGGAGTTACCCATGTGAATTGGAGAGATGGATGGAGTAACCCTTGTGATCTGATTGGAGTTATCTCTTTGAAGATAAATGAATATTTAACTCATTTATTTAATTAATGTTTCCAACATGTAAGATAATTGAATTCTTTTTGATTTAGAATTGCTTTATTTGATGAAATTAAATTAAGTTAATTGAAATTAATTTAATTATTAAGTTTAAAAATTTCAATTTAAACTATAGGAAATTGAATTTAATTAATTAAGTAATTGTAATTAATCAATTAAGGTTAATTAATTAAATAAAATTAATTATTTAATTAATTTTGGGAACTTGATTAGATAATTTGGGGAATGAATTTAGAAGAAAATAGATGATTAATTAATGATTAAAAAACCATTAATTAATAGATGAAATGAATTTAGAAGAAAATAGATGATTTAATTAACGATTAAAAAACCATTAATTAATAGATGAAAATTAGTGTTTTTAATGTCAAGTTGCAAGTCTGTCCATTTTAGGGTGTCTATAATATCAATTTGTTGATCATCCAAGATTGATTAAGATGAACTGTCAGACTCCCTCTAAGTCTGATATCAATCTTCTTAACTCCTCATCCAAAGTTACCTCTAAAGAGTCAGACTCCTCTGAAACCAATTTCTTGTGCTTCTGTCCTGAAGGTATGTCGAAGAGAGATTAAAAATATCTTATAAACTAAAATATCTCATACAAAAATACCAAAGATAGAAGCATACAAGATTTTACTAGCCAATATTATAGCATAAATTTCAAACTCAATAATTCATGTGCATTAATAAAACATGGAATACTTATCTTAAATTTCAAATATTTCCTTTTGTAAGGCAAGACCACATAGGAAATATCAACTCTCATCAAAATTTGAAGTTGTTTGCGGTGAAACCGCTACAGGAGATCATAATGTTGTTCATGCTAGCCATTTTGATGACCTTCATGCAGAGCGACAGTCTAGAGTGGATGTTCACCATTTTCTCACTCTCCATTAAGGATGGTTCAAATGGAAATGTAACATTGGTTATTATTCCCCCCAAAATGTATAATTCCCACTCTTATATCGTTGAACAATACTCATGTCTTCTTGTGAAATGACTTGATTTCTCCAAGAGAGGTGCCATTATATAATTAATTCTTTATTTCTAGAAAGAGACACACTTCCTTGAATACATTATTCTTTGTTAATGCTTGACCATGCTCATAAAAAATTAATATATCTCTTCAATGAAATCTACTTTAAGAAATTTCACATAGACCCGTACACAGTTCGTCATTACTTCTGAATCCCACACTTTCTCTCCAATCTCTATGATGAGATTCTTTCAAAAATTTTTTTACCAACATATCCAAAATTTATAAATATCCAATGGTGGATTTGTGATATATGGTCCCTGTACTGAGACTGTATTTTTTGAGATAGTCACACATTCACCATCAAAAAACTACTCTCTTACATTTTCAGTCTGGATCTAATACCATGTTAAGTTTTTAGGATAGCTACAAATGTAATAACACTCTATATTTTCTATGTTTTCCAAATGCAACAATCTCTCTTTCATTTATATTGGGAATGAGGCTAGGAGAGACATGTCCCTTCATGGGACATGTCTATTCATTATTATTTATAAGAAAGGACATGCCTCTTCCTATTAATT
>MU224097.1:2888154-2902447 GCA_018584345.1 Thuja plicata | reverse complement strand
TTGCATAATTATTATAATTTCATTTTGGAATTGAACATTGTTTAGCTTTCACTTATGCTCTACTTATAAGGCTAACAATTCAATCTTGTACTTTCAAAGCTTTCTAGATTCATTTGCAAGTTCAATTTTATCTTAAAAGCATTTCTTTTATATCTTAATCATGTCTCAATTCACAGAATAGCAGCACTTTTTCTCATATAGATGCATATTCTCTCACAATTGATGGCTATTTCTCACACACTCACACTATGAAATCCTCCGTATTAGAGATGTTCAGGTTGTTGGCTCTCATTCTGAGGGTACACTACAGCAATCAATCCTAATTAGGAGGCAACAGGTCGTCTCAATCACTTCGTAGAGCAAACAATTCAATGTTTGTCTTTGCGAATTCATTGATTGAATAAGGACTATGTTGCGTTTGTGTTGAATAGAGAGGTCCACATTCGACATCAAACAATTCCAACTGCATTACATGTCATTTCAAATAATTACATAAAAAACCAATAAAATTTCACAACCCTATGAATCCCAATGGTTACATATTACAAAAAGGATCATTTCATAATGGCTATAAAAAGGTGGTGCTCAATCGATACGAAGTCCAATGAGCAGTCCATTCATCTCCTCTTGGAATTATTCCTGATCGAAACTATGCTCCTCAAAAATGGTGCATAGCTCTACCTTTTCCTACTCCACGTCCATCTCAAAAATGTCACTTTGGTACCCAACATAACTGGTAGAAAGGTCCCAAGAAGTAGACATGAGATCATTCAAAACAACCTGCTGGTTTTCCTCACCAAAATCCAAATTTGGTTGGAGAATTGGACATGGATTTTCATTCGATGTTCCTTCAACCATTGGAAAACCCATTCTACTATCCAAGTTTAGAAAAATATGTGTTGTGCAAAGTCACTATCAAATGCATCTTATAAAGAGATCAATCACCAACTTGGCAGCCACGTTAAATATTGAAAAAATGTTTCACATAAGGTGGCTTGCCTTGGAAAAGAAAGAACAATAAATTCTAATGAATCATAGCTTTTCCTTCTATAATTTTCCTTTTTTGTGATCGTATCAAAGTATTACCATAGATTATATGTTGATAATCTTATTAATTAGTCCCTTTTATGCCCCTTGATTTCAAAATGATATGCCTACAAAAATTCACCTGACATCATCACCTTAATTCCTTACTGATAATTGCTCATTATTTCACACCACCTCTTCAATGACATGATATCCAAAGTATGACATGATATCACTAAGACTTGATTCCCATGTTAGTGAAATAGCGATTGCGTCGCTATCCCTCAAATCTCCTTCTACATGGTCTGCAACATGGTGATGTCGCTATTTTGCAAACATCAATTCTTCTCCCCTGCAAAATAGCAACAATCAACTTTTGGACTTGTATCATTGTAAAATAAGCATATTTCAAAAAAAAATGGGAGAAGGTTGATTCCTAAAAATTGGTTCCACTAGTGGCTCTATCTGGCAGATGCATATCCGGGCTGTGAATATGGAAAGAATCTAGTTATCTCTTGGAAGAAGTAGACCACATTCTTATTTGTTTGGAAATAGAATTAGACCTACCCCTACACCACATGGTGACCTCTGACCACCAAAACATAAATCCATGACTTCACTCTATCACAAACCCTATTTAGAGAGAAACTTTAGAATAAAAGAATGATGACTATATTTAAGAGATTTTGAAAAATATTCTCCTTCATGCATACACAAAAATAAACATGTCTATGAAAAACTTTGGGCCAATAAGTGAAAAAATGCCAATAAATTTGATCATTGTCATTAATTTGTACATCCTGAAAAATAGCTTATCAGATATCCATGAAGTCTTATTTTCATTCATCTATACCCTTAAAGAACCATTGCATTTGTAAATCCTATGTTCACTAATGAATTGGTCCTAAAAAGCACATCCATCCTTCTTATCATAGATATTCATTTAAATTGATGCATCATTGGGATAACTAAGTGAAACATCCTTCTCAATCATACTAAAATTCTCATTAATCTTCTTATTTTCTTCTATATCTACAATGTAACCTCCTTCTTCTTCATATAGGGGATTTGAATACGCTTGAATATCACCCCATTGTTTTCCTATAAAAATTTCCCTTCCCTCATCTTCTTGTTCTTGATCAAACAAGGAGTTAGTCATCATATGAAATTGATTATCTTTGACCTCTTCCTAATCATCATTGGTGCATGAGGAATCCTCTTCTTGAGACACCTCTTCTTCATCAGATTTAGTTGTTTTGTTCATATTCCAACTATACAAGGGTGCACCATGTTTTGTCTCATGATCATCATTCAAGCGTTTAGTAAGGGGCAACTCATCCCCTTGTTTTCTACATTTTAAAAGATTTGTGATCTATGTATGTCCTTAGATATTCTAAAACTCCAAGTATTATTCAAAGTATCATGATGTGGGTGAGAAAATTTTGGTTCTGGTTTGAACATTCTTACTCTTCCATACTTTTCAACCTTTTCAATATTGTCTATAATTTGGAAAGCTTCATACAAATTCTTGGGGTTTTCCATTCTTATCCTAAAAATCATTTCTTTGTCAAAATCATCAAGGTACACACATAATGCCCATGGATCATTAGGTTTCATATTAATAGACAACCTTTTAATCATTTAAGACAACTTAAGTTTGAATAGGGGAACTATTTCATTTTTTTTAATACGAACATGTATGAACTCCTTACTTACCTTTTCCCCAAACTATTCCATAAAAATTAATCTCAATCCTTCCCATGAATCCACGGAATAAGGATTCAAATAAGAAAACCATTCTCTTGCATCACCTTCTAAGGATAGAACAAATAATTTTATTTCAACGTCTTCATGGTTTATATCATGATCCTCCATCAAGTATTCAAATTTTTTTACATGTTCATCTGCTAACTCCTCTTCCATGCCACTGAATTTTGGAATATTTTTCTTGATATTATCTAGGATAGAATTTGGAAAACCCAAGATTCCATTGAAATCAAATGCTTTGTACCTTTCAATCTTGATATGTCTTTCATGGTATAATTTTGACTGATCACATAACATGGCTGCATTTTTAGTCCTACATGGATGCATACATGAATACATCTTCAAAGTTTTCAAATGGAAAAGAAACATAGCTACATAAAAAATTCAGAGTCACCACCTCTCTAATAAGAGGAAAATTTTTCTCGCAATGGTTGAGCAGGAATGACTATGCAAATTTAAACTGCCCCTGTACCCTAATTTTCATCATTCCCAACATTGGGGTTTGTCAACAATACCGCTGCAAAATGTGGATGCCTATGTTTTTAAGAGGGCCAAACATTCATCCCCAATGGGAAAAATACAATCGGGCCCCTAGATTGGTCTCACAAGATGATTTTATAGCGACACGCTCCAGGCACTTCACAATGGTAAAAGATTTGAATGCTCAATTCTTTTTCTTTGACAGAACCAAGTATGCTAGGCATAATAAATCCTTCTTAAATAGAAAACCACTGAACGTTATTTTTAGAGAGAGAGATGAAAGGAGCAAGCCCAAAATAACTCCCCATTTAGAGTTTTCCCAAGGGCATCACCATGAAACAATATGTTAATGGAGGATTGGATTCCGGCTTATAAACAGAATGCACAAAGATTCAAAAACCATAAATATAGGAAGGCAAAGAAAACCCCATATCTGCAAGATTGTAATTTTGAGCTTTCTACCTTTAATCATTTCAGGCATCTTTAGATAGGGAATGGCTTAGAAAATAGGAAAGATAACATATATACACCACCCCATAGATGGAACATAGTGAAACATTACTCTAAAAATATTCTTCTTGATAGGATTTACTCCTTGATGCCCCAAAGTCCTGAAAAATTAATTAAACATAATAATGTTATGAAGGATTTAACCATCAAAGGTGATTTTACTTTTACAAATGGTTTAAAGGACCATTGTGCAGCGTCAGGGATTTACGGGAAGTGGTATGGCCACAAGTTAGAAGAGAATAATATTAGGGTTTGGCTCCATGAATCCTTTAGGGAACAAGTAAGTATGACTTTTTTAAACAACAATTTCTTTTTTCTGGAGTGTAGAAATGTATCTATTAAGGATAAATTACTATATGATGAACATATATTTTATTTAGGGCACGCTATCAAATTTATTGAATGGAAACAAAATTTTAAATATAATATGTTTGACTGCATCTCTATTCCTATTTGGGTAAAATTTGTAAATATGCTAGTAGAACTTATGCATAGTAAGATTATTTCAAAATTTGGAGGAAGTTTAGAAAGAATGCTAGGGTTAGAACTTAATTTACTTAACTCATCTGATGTCAAAATACTAATACAAAATGAGGATAAGATTTCCTTTCCATGCAACATCAAATTTGAAGCAAACCAAATTACATATGAGCTTAATGTAGAAAAATTCTATGGTAATATTTTGCATAAGATTTGGCTCAGTCCTAGTAGATATATTAAAAATAATATAATAGATTACGCAACAGACCTTAAGGTTTTTCTTAAGGAGAACTATAATTATCTCATTGAAAAAGGGAAAGGATGTAAGTATCCCATTTTTCCAAACTCCATTAATATCACTCTTGGAGTATCCTTTCTAGAAGGAGGGGGTTTTTCTATAAATAATAAATCCTACTGTAACAAAGTAACTAAGGAGCAGGGTACTCAAGATATGACCTTATATAGTATGAATATAAATCATGAAGGTAATTTTTCCAAAAAGAAATCTGGATACCAAGCAGAAAATATTGGAATCATAGGAAAGAATATAAATGTCAAGATAGATAATAGATATATAAACCAAGAGTACTGGAACCCTGGGAAGACAATCATAAACCCAATAATTAAAATAAGTAAATCTCAAACCAAGAATTAGAGTATGACAAAACTATAAGGTTTAAGACATAATTAAAAACCAATATGTATAAGTGAAGATCTGACTGACTCATCGGATGAAGAAACTAGTGATATTGACGAAAACAATAGGAAAAAATTAAAATGGATAAGAAAAATAGAAGAGTTAGATAAAAATACAATAGAAAAAGATATCCTCCAATACCATATCGATGAGGAAGCAATAACAGAAATTGAGAGTGAAACAGAAAGGATTGACATTCTAAATAATGAAAAAAATGAACAATCTAGCCCTATCTAGGCAGCGGGAGATGTAGAAGGTAATAACCAAAAAGAACAGAGGAATCCTAATATTGATAATGGATTTAAGGATGATATAGAGGAAAATAAAATTGAAGAAATTAATGACTTGTTAGGGATAAATATTGACTCTGATGATATGCTCATTCTTCGAGTGATTGAATCTATGAGTGAAGGAAACTTAGACATGGACAATCATCCAAATGATGAAGATGAAGGTAGTAAGGATAGGAATCTAGGCCTGGAAATATCCTCTAATGGTAAGGAGATTCCAGCATATCCAAAATAGATAAATAAAAGGGGAAGAAAATCCCTTAAAGAATTAAGACAGAAGGATGGAGTAGCTTTAGGACAAGTTAAAATTATGACTATTATGAATGCAGGGAAGGGGAAGAACCTTCCCAAGGAGCCATGAAAATAATTTCATGGAATGTTAGGGGTTAAAATGCCCCTAACAAGCAATTCCTTTTTAAGAGAAGCCTTACTTCTCTAGAGGCCCATCTATATTTAATACAAGAATATAAACTAGGAGAGGAGGGGTACACTAATTTAAGTCATAAAATAGGAATAGGGGAAATTAAGGGAGTAGAATTGGTAGGTACTTCTGGAGGACTAGCCTTTATATGGAACCCGAGGTTTATCTTACCAACTTTTATCACTTATAATCCCCAATGGATGGTGGCAAAGATCAAGAACTTTACTAGTAATTTAGAATTTATTATTATTAATATATATGGACCAAAGTTCCTCCATGAGAAAATAATAGTATGGCAGGACATTGACACTTTCATTCAAAACAATTCAAATATGAATATTTTTGTAGCAGGGGACTTTAACTCAATCTTAGACATCAGAGAGAAATCAGGGGGCTCTAAGAGTATAACTCAAACAATGATAGAATTCAAAGAGTGGATACAAGGGATCAATGCAATGGATATCCCCTTAGACAATGGCTCATATACTTGGTCAAATAAAATAATTAACACTAAACTAATCATTGAAAAACTAGATAGATTCCTTCATATTGGTGACCTAAAAAATTTAAAAGTAAATATTAAAGTGAATATTGTTGCACATTCAGGATCTGATCATTATCAAATTAAATTGGAATTAGTAGAAGATTCAATACCTAAAAGGAATCCATTTAAATTTAAAAAAATGTGGCTTAAAAATGAAGACTGTATACTCAAAATAGAAGAATGGTGGAAAGAGAAAAGTTTTAAAGGATCTAAAACTTTCATTCTAAATGCAAAACTGAAACACTTAAAACATAAGTTAATAGAATGGAACAAATTTCATTTTGGAAACATATTTGAACAAAAGGAAGGATTGGAAAAAGACATAAGAGATCTAAACAAGGTCATTCTTAGAGATGGGATGAATATAGAAACATATAATAAGGAGAAACAAATTTTAAGTGAGTATGAGGATATATTGACTAAAGAGGAATCATACTGGAAACAAAGATCTAGGGAAGTATGGTTAAATGAAGGAGACAAAAATACCAAATTTTTTCATAACAGCTCTAAAGCCAAACAAAACTTTAACAAGATCACAAGTATTAAGAAGGATAATGGAATCATACTCGAAAGTTCATAAAGCATTGCGAAGGAGACAATTAGATACTATGAGGGAATTTTGAAAAACTTGGAAGGATTGAATAGAACAGCCTAAAATGAGATTCTAAAAATTATACCTAGTATTATTACTAAAGAGCATAATAATATACTGAATGTTAAATTCACCAAAGATGAAGTTGAAAGAGCTTTGAAACAACTTCATCCTAACAAGTCTCTTGGACCTAATGGGTTTCCAAATTTATTTTACCAACAATGTTGGCACATTATAGGGGACGAGGTAGTAGCAACATTAGAGGGCATGAGAAATTTAGGCCAGATTCTCCAAGAAATAAATAATACATTTATAGCATTTATACAGAAATAAGTAAACCCGGGAAGTTTGGATGATTACAGACCTATATCATTATGTAATGCAATATATAAATTGTTAACTAAAATCTTAGCAAATAGACTTATTCCAGAGGAACAATCTAGTTTTAGTCCAAGTAGATCCATCCTAGATGGGGTAATCATAGCTCAAGAAGCTGTACATACTATCCAACATAACCATAATCCAAGCATGCTTATAAAACTCGATATTAGGAAAGCTTATGATAAGGTAGATTGGAGATTTTTATGCAAAAGTCTGGAATCATTTGGTTTCTCTAAACAGTGGATTAACTTAATATTTGAGTGTATATCAGGGCCAAAAATGTCTATCATGGTGAATGGTAACCCTACTGGTTTTTTAAATATTACACAGGGTATTAGACAAGGTGATTCCCTTTCCCCTTTTCTTTTTTCCATTATGGCAGACGCCCTTGGTAGAACACTAACTAAATCAAGGAGTGAGAACTAGATATGTGGTGTTAAGATCACTGAGGATATGGAGGCTTTCACCCATCAACAATTTGTCGATGACAACCTCCTCTTTGGACAAGAAAATGTTATGGAAGCTAAAGAAATTAGGAATATACTAAATATGTACTCAACTTCCCCAAGCTAGAAAATAAATAAAGAGAAATTTGAGATATATTTTCTTAACACCCCTAGAGATGACCAACAAAGAATATGCAGGATACTAGAATATAAAATAGGGGAATTTTCTAGCAAATACTTGGGGTTACCCTTTGATAAGGGTAACAAATCAACTAACTTATGGAGTAAGGTTTTATAAAATATTGATAAGAAAGCTGAATCTTGGAAAGGAAAATGGTTAACAAGTGCTGGGAAAACCACGATGATCAAATCGATTCTCTCAGCTATACCTATTTACCAGATGATGTGTCTTAGTCTGCCGAGAGGAATAGAAAAGGATATAAATAAAAAATTAAAAAACTTCTTCTCGCAAGGATAAAATGACAAAAAGAGATCAGATCTAATTGCATGGGATAAAATATGCAAACCTTTATATGAAGGAGGGCTAAATGTAAAGAACGTCAAACAACAAAACTTGGCACTAGGTGCCAAACTAGTTTGGAAAATGTACAAAGATTCGAAGGCAAAGTGGGTCAAAATTCTTAGATTCAAATACTTAGATGGAAGAGACCCTTTGAGTATTTTCAGACACTACTCTCCTCCCAAAGGATCAAGGATTTGGAATTTCATACTGGAATGTCAAAATATTATTACAGAAAATATCACATGGGATATTGGAAATGGAAGAAAGGCATTATTCTGGGAGGACTCATGGAATGAATGTCCTTCTCTTAGTACTAATCTGAATGATGATCCATAAATAGAAGTGGTTAAACAAGAAAGAGGTATATATGTGAAGGATTATGTAGAGATAGAGGAGAGCAACCCAGCCTTAGGATGGAAGTGGAAACCTCTCAACAACCTTGGAATATCAGAAAATTTTAAGAATAAAGTGGAACAAGCTATTTCAAATAGGAAAATTAATCCATCAAAGGATCCCGATAGAATTATTTGGGCTAAATCCAAAAATGGGGAATACAACACAAAGTGTGGTTATAAATCTATGAATACAAGGGAACAAATCTAGATAGCACTGCCTATTGACCTATGTTGGAGAAAACAATGTCTTCCCAAGGCCGAAATGTTCACTTGGGCTGCAGATCAGCACAGGATTCTGACTGCTAAATGGTTTCAAAAAATAGGATATAATGGTCCATCAAGGTGTGTTTTTTGTGAGAAGGAGTGTGAGTCTATTGACCATATGTTTACCAATTGTGACTACTCCTGCAAGTGTTGGATGTGGCTGGCCAATAAGCTAGGATGGAAAACTGCATTACCAAATAAACTGGTGGATATTCTCACATCATGGCCAAGAATAAAGGAATTTTGGTTGTATGGGAAGATATGGAAAATAGTGCCCTCCATAATCATATGGGAATTATGGAAGGAGAGGAATATAAGAATATTTAAGGATAAAAAAATAGATCTAGACCAATTGCTTAACAAAATAGAAGCAAGCATAGTCGAGGTTGTGAACAACTATAATATGAATGGTAGAAGGGATATGGTTTTTTCACATTATTATGAGAAAATACGTAAAATATGGTATGGAATAAAGATCCCACCCTTTATAGGGAAAATTAATGTAGATAAGGAGGCCTTAAGACGTAATTTCATATGGAAGCCACCAACGGAGGGATGGTTAAAATTAAACTTTGATGGGGCCTCTAAAGGAAACCCAGGTAAAGCAGACATAGGATGCTGCATTCATGACGAGGCAGGGAAAATGATTACCTCCAAAGAATAATTCTTAGGAGTGGAAACCAACAATGAAGCTGGAGGAACTGCCTTAATAGAGGGATTATTGATGTGTAAATGCTTGAACCTAGAGAGAATAGAGATAGAAGGTGACTCTTCATTGATTATTAATGCCATTCAAACAGGTGGTACACATAATTGGAAACTTAATGGGTTGATTAAGAGAGCTTTAAACATATTAACTTTTTTTAAACAATATACTATTAACCACACTTATAGAGAAGGTAATCAAACAACCAATCTTTTAGCTAATAAAGGGGCAGAGGGAAGGAATGAACAAACAATGGAAGGGACTAACCTTGATATATAGGGTAAAATTAAAGGGAGATTAAGAACTATAGAATATAGGTCCATAATAAAAGTAAATACTTAAGGACAAGTATAAGTGATCATTAAAACAAACAAGATACATAAAGGTAGAATAGAAATAAAGTAATTTTGTCTTGTAGTACGTATTAGGAATAATTAAATAAAACAACAAAATATAAAAAATTGGGGGATGAGGAACGACAGGAAGATAAAAGACCAATTGTTTCATCTATGCTTTAGCAATAACAAATAGCTGTATATTGAATAGAGGTATCATGTTAAGATAAGGCTAGCAATTTAGAAGGCTAATGGCTACTGCTATTAAACTGAGATGCACTAAATCACAACTGGCCTTCAATGGGAAAATATCTCTTAAAATAATTAAAAAGGTGATGCTTGTTACCCATGATATAACTGTTAGGGCGGTATATATTATTTTAGGAAGTGAATACATCGAAAATGATAATTGCTATAGGGTAAATTCAGACATTCCTGCAATGTTCATTGCCTCAGCTTTACATGCAGATCCTGACATCAGGGATATTGGGAGACTGTGTAGAAAAATATTTAAGAGAAAATATTTGGTAGATCTTGGAAAGGTAATTGTGAGCATTAGAGATGATTTGACAATACCAAGGCCAAGAGATTATCAACAACATAGGGGATATAATAGTTGCACTCAAACCTACCCAATAATGATGATTATAGATAGGAATAGATGCATTGCAGAGCTGCCAACCATAACGAGGAATCTAGAATTTATGTTTACCTTCATGCAAATTAGAACTACCAGAGAACTTGGGTGGTTCGATAAATTTGTAATGGAGGATGATGTGGGTTTGAGGATTCACTACGATGAAATGTATGAAGAAGAGTAAATAATAAATTATGTATTACTTATTTTTTTATAATGTTACTCAAGGATTCAATGAGAATTTGATTTATAATGGGAAAATGAATAATTAGGATTTTTGAACACATATATTGAATATATGTATGTGTGAATATGAGATATAACTACATATTTATATATGGATATGTTTAATATAGGTGGGAAGTTATAAATTATTGGACTCATTTTCTTACTATAAATGCTAGCGGTGGCTTCAAAAATTAAGAGAGCATATATTACATGGTCTAATAAATATGCAATCAAGGATGAAATGGTTTAGATAGACAATGTGAAGAATTTCTTGTAGAAGAGATAATAACAATGCTGCATGACTAAATCTGTCATGATGAAACTTAAGATATAAAGTAGTTTTACATGTATAATGAGAAATGAATAAATAGTTATGATTTAACAAATATATTGGATGTATGCATGTGTCAATATGAGATATAATCGCATATTTATATATGGATATGTTTAATATAGCGGAGAAGCCATAAGTAGATTTATTTTTGCATTATAGATAAAATGGTAGTTTCACAACGTTATGCAAGTTTATGCAAATTTATCCAGAAGTAATGATAAGGAGTATGGAAACATGATTTAGGCTATCATTGCTCCATCCTCAAGATAACATTAAGGTATAAGAACCACACAATGAGAATTAATCATAAAGAAGAAAAGGTGATAGAATCATTAATCAACAAAATTGAAATAACTTCACATTGACGATCAAAATGAGCAATTATGATGATAGCTAAGTAACAACTATTAAGTAATAAATGAAAGTAATGGAGCTTAAAAGTAGAAAGGAAATTAAATACAGTTAAGTGGTGAGAGAAATCACACAAAGACTGTAAAGAGAACAGAGAAAATGACATTAACACCGACATAAACAAGTGCACAATGATAAAGACGTGAGAAATTTCCTACTCTGGTTTCCAGGTATAGATTAAAGGCATTTCACAGAGATGTTTACCAATGTGCATACTTTTCACATTAAATTATCTGGGGACATGGCTTTTATGGGTAAAATTATGCCAGAATGATGGAACAAAATTCTTAATCCCAAGGACAACTTGGCAAGAAGAGCCATGGAATGGGTCATTGGGGATGCAAATTATGATTACAGATTTACAATGTGCACTAATGGTGACATTGTTGGAGTTTTCATATCGTGCATGTTGAGAGCAGGATATATAAAGGCAGAAACTATAGAGCTGAGTAAGAAAGTGTTCATTAGTAAAATTCTGGGGGGTTTGGAGGAAGTAGTCAGCAGTATAAATTTCAGTCAAATGGTTCCATACCCAGAAGATTACATGAATGTAGCTATAGGGCTATTGGAACATGATGGAAAAGTTAAACATAGGTCATGCCTAATGGTTAAATATATTGAAATATTTGATAATAACTGGGAACATGTGAAAAGAAATATCAACTTTCTAATAACATGGCAACATGTGAGGGGGGTAACGGAGCCCAAATGGCTTATACAATATTTTGAGGTAGAGGGATTTAGTATCCCTCCTATGGTCGAGCATCTTGATATGAAGTAGATACAGAGAAACCCACCAATCTTCATTAAAAAAGGATGACTGAGTAGAACCCCGATAGCCAAAGAGGGACATAGGCATGAGGAAGGCGTGAATGAGGAAATAATGATCATGAAATGAAAGGAGTGAGACATCAAGAACAATATATGAAGGTTTTTTTCTTTTAAAAAAAGGTATATAAAACTGATATACACCTAGATATGATCCTTTTAAGTTTAATAGTGAAGGATAGATAGCATAGGTTGCAGACTTGTATTGTGATTAGAAGTACAGTAGATAAAGATACTATGAAAATTATAATGTAATGAAAATATGAACATTATATGCAAAGAATTTCTTTACCAGATTTTAGTAGCAGGAAGAACATTTATTAAGTTAGAAATAATACATATATATACATAGTAATATATATATATATATATATATGTGTGTGTGTGTGTGTGTGTGTGTGAGAGAGAGAGAGAGAGAGAGAGAGAGAGAGAGAGAGAGATTCCATGCAGATATATAATATCAACATCAAACTGGAGGTGTGAAGCTTCAGATTTAGTTAATAAGGTTTTAGGTAATAGATAGGAAATATGAGAATAGTAATATTATGAAGTCCTAATATCATAGATTATGATAGAACAGATTGAAGACCCATACACTTTATAGATGAATAGTAAGATGTATAGATATGGAAGTAAATGAGAATTATTTTGTCATAATATCTATAGAATCTATACACAAGACCTATACATACATATATATATATATATATATATATATATGAATTACATACACACACACACACACACACATATCTCTCATTCTCTGTGTGTGTGTGTGTGTGTATTTTATTCATGTCAGTATACTCATACGGTTTTGGATCCTTGGATATGTATTCAAAAAACATGCTGCTATTTACAGAATATACTGTTTCCCACAAATATGCATTTTAACTCATTTAGGAAGGAATATGAAAATGTAGGTACTATGATGATAATTTGAACTAGCTAGGGTTAAAATAGGGAAGAAAATAGAAAAGCACATAACAACAAATGATAGACAGATGCATAGATAAAATATGACACTTACCAAAAATACTATGCAGATCTGAAAACAAAAGGATTACAAAATAGAACATCCAGTGGCAATGTAAATATGATTAAAGGCTAATTATAGCAAAATAAAGTAGGTAATAAAGATAGCAATTATTCTGACAATATATTCCTATATAAGAATTTACAGAGAATATGGATAGGACAAATGGAAGAAAGAATATTTCATGCTAAAATTAAAGAATTGGTTAACGTTAGTCTCAATTTTTTTAATAGAAAATGATATACGAGAGAGCACAAAGGGTAGACCATAGGAAATTTCAGATAAAGGTATCTTGATAATCTCTAATCTTGAAGTCAAAACACACCATTTTGGTTTAATCTCAGGTAAGAGATTACTAGGATATCTATGTATCCTTTTTAGGATTTATCTTCGAAATATTAAAAATTAGCAATGATGTAAAGATTGAAGATTGGATCTAATAGGTTTAGGTAAACACACAAAGAAACATATATATGAGATTTTAGAAGGAATAGACAAATGCATTCATATTCATAGGAGTTTAGATAGAAGAGATTAGACCTATTCAGTAAGGTTTTCATGTTATTGTTTCAAAGTATGAAATGACCCAATAGTATGGTCGCCATATGATAATACTAAGATTCTTGGCAGAGTAAGTTCTGGTTTTTGAATGAGGAACTATATTAAAAATATCTTCCATTTATGAATGATTTAATTTTCATGAGTTAAACAGAGCATAGCTGATGAATAAGATGCATAGTCTAGATATACATGGAGTACATTTTTTTCAGAATCTCACTCTTCCAAAATAAGGATGGAATAACTCTATAATATGTAATAAGTAATAATAGATCATAAATCTTTAGATTGGTGCGTTTAATTTTCAAATTATAGAGTAATGATGTTTATCCTTCCCATGGAAGTTTTTCATAATAAATATAATAGAAGAACATAAATAGGTATATATATATATATATATATATATA
>MU224097.1:2874962-2887909 GCA_018584345.1 Thuja plicata | reverse complement strand
ATTTATTAACAATGAACTGAGATGTAGATACTGGTATATGAAATGATCTTGTTTTTGAAATTATATTTAAAAAAAAAAAGCCAATATAGAAGGATGTAAGTATGTGTATAAAGATAGGCCATACAGGAACATGTATGGATAAAGAATCAGAGTACAAGGTTAGCCAAAATGTAGATCAAAAAAGACTTGATTCAAAGGACATGGGTACAATCAATGAAAATGGAGATACCACATATTACAAGGATCAATTAGGACAATGCCTGCAACATATCAAATGGAAATTGAAGAATGTACTTTAAATAGAATGTATATGTATATATATGTTCACAAATAAAATGGATAGACCCATTTTTGAGGTAATCCCCTCATAAATTTATTTAAACTTGATTTGGACCTTGGTCCTAGGCTAGACTGGAGGCTTTCTTCTCCATTCTTTCCTACCAGTGCCCGCAGTGAATGGAGATTTGTAATTTTAATTTATATTAATAAAATTTTGGCTACGACCTTTTACCGATAAAAAAAAAAGAGGAAAATATTAAAAAAAAACTTTGGGTTCATTAATCTAGCAAAGTCACCCCTTCCTTTTTTATCTTTGAACAAACTGCAATAAATTCCACATTTGAGAAACCTTTGACTCTTGCAAATAAATTTATCAACCGTCTCCTCAGCAGAGTTGCCAATCTATTGGGTCTAAAAACTTCAGTTTGGAAAAGGGCACAAATTCTCAAAATTCATAATACCAAACACACAATTATGGCCAATGAACAGAAATCACCTAAGAAGGGCTAATTCCTCTACTCTTTTGGCTCTACTAGAACCAAGGTGGGTGCACCTGATATCGAGAACTTATTTCACAATAAATTAAATCACAATACCTTTGGCAGATTCAATTCCTCCTTAACAGATTATTCCAATTTGGCATATGAATTAAAAATAATCTAAATTCCTACCTATCCTTAAACTTAGCTTTATCCTACTTTCTTGACAATGAAATGAAAATTTCTAACGAGTGAAAATTCCTATTCTCAAAAAAAATCAAAGACCAGTCCCTTATCCAATTTGGGAATGGAGTCAATCTTCATCAAAATTTCATGTACAACTCTGAGAGACAATTTTTTTGTGTTCTTTAGACACACCATCAACTGTCCAATCCTATTAATGTAGATTTGTTAAATACACTACATATCACCAATTTAATTTAATTTAATTCCTTATCTAAAAACCAATTAAATAAAATACAATAGGACAACAACTTCGCTAGAATCTTCTAATAATCAAGTTGATATGCAGAACAAATAACTGTCTACACAAATTTTAAGAACAAAATTTGAATTCAAATTCAATAATCACAGAGGACTACCCTAAATAAAAAAAAAGTAACTTCCATACCACAATCTTAGACTAAAAAAAGTTGGATCTTCAAGTATTAATTTCAAAAGATAGCTACAATTGAGTTTGTTCTATTTTTTTTTACATGTATCTCCTCTCAATCTAACTTATATTACTATTTATACTTTCTTCTGAAATGGTTGTGGATTCCTTGAAGAGGAAGTGAAAAGCTTCCAACCGCATTACATGTCAATTTCAATAATTACATCAAAAACCAATAAAATTTCACAACCCTATGAATCCCAATTGTTACATATTAAAAAAGGGACCATTTCATAATGACTATAAAAAGGAGGTGCTGAATCGATATGAAGTCTAGCGAGCAGTTAGTTCATCTCCTCCTGGAACTGCTCCTGGTTGAAACTATGCTCCTCAAAAATGTTGCATGGATTTTCCTTGTCCTACTCTACCTCCATCTTGAAAATGTCACTTTGGTACCCACTATAACTGGTAGAAAGGTCCCAAGAAGCAGACATGATATCATTTAGAAAATCTTGTTGGTTTTCCTCATCAAAATCCAAATCTAGTTGGAGAATTGGACATCAATTTTTGTTCGATGTTCCTTCAACCATTGGCAAACAAATCTACTATCCAAGTTTAGAAAAATATTTGTGTTGTGTGAATTCATTGTCAAAGAATATTATAAAGAGATCAATCACCAACTTGGCAACCCCATTAAATATTGAAATAATGGTTCACAATAGGTGTCTTTCCTTGGAAAAGAAATATAAATAAATGCTAATGAACCAAAGCTTTTCCTTCACAACATTTTCCTTTTTCAATGTCATATCGAAATATTACCACGGAATATATGCTAATAATCTTATTAATTAGTCCCTTTTATGCCCCTTGATTTCAAAATGGCACACCTACAAAAATCCACCTGGCATCATCACCTTAATTCCTTACTGATAATTGCTCAATATTTTGCACCACCTCTTCAATGACATGATATCCCAAGTATGATGTGATATCGCTAAGACTTGATTCCATAGTTAGAAAAATAGCGACTGCGTTTCTATTTTGCAAATCTCCTTCTACATGATTTGTGAGATGGTGGTGTTTCTATTTTGCAAACATCAATTCTGCTCCCTTAGAAATAGCGACAATCAACTTTCAGACTTGTATCATTGTAAAATAAGCATATTTTGAAAAAAAATGGGAGAAGTTTGATTCCTCGAAATTGGTTCCACTAGAACCCTCAGTGTATTTTCATTATGCATTCTCATTATAATATTTAATCAACACCTAATTCAAATTTGATCAGTTTCCCTCTTTAGCTTGTGAAAAAGTCGAGTTAGGATCTAATCTATATGCATCCTCCTCTATTGTTTCCCCTTTCACTTACACACAAATTGAGGTAGGATATAATCTCTATGCATCCTCGTCTATTTTCCTCTAATTACAAAATTAATTCTGTCTTGAGCCTTATCTTGGGTAATTCCAAGATTTGGATATATTTATGCTCTATTTTCCCACCTATATTTAAATTTATCCCTGAACCACTTAACAAATCTTGGATCCCACAACCTTATCTTTAAATAAACACCTTCTAGGTATAGGTAAAACCAATTTTGACCTATACCAAATGGTTTGAAATTTGATGGGTTTTGGGCCCGATGTAAGGTGTTTTCATTTTTCCCTCCCAGTGAGGTCAGACTTCACAAATTGGATCCTAAAATCACTATATGAGTAACCTATTTGCTTCATTTTGGTAACATGAAATCAAGTGAAAGGTGGAAATCCCAATTAGATCACAACAAGAAATTTCAAGGTGGAAGCTGAAACTTGATGGAATCCATTGAAGAAAGAGTTGATTATTGAAGATCTTATTCAAGCATTACAATTAAGCTTCTACAATCTCAATCAAGTTGTAGTACCCACCCCTTAGATTGCTTTTCAGTTTCTGATGCTGAATTCTTTTAGGCATTTTTATGTGTGTTGATTATTTCAGATGGTTTTGAGGATGTTCATGTATTACATTTTATAATGTTATTGATTCATTGCTTAGTGTATTATATCTCTGGTTTACATGCAATTTATGGTTATTTTATGATGCTTATGTATATGTTAGGATTTCATTTGGATTATGGTTTTCTAACAATACTGACCCTATATTTGTATGCAAATGGATCATTTATATGTTTTGCATTACTGTTTGATGTGTTTGGTATGGTATGGGGCAGAGTTGTAGTTACTTTCTTCAGCGAGATCCACATGATAACTAGTCTCAACCATTTATTATTATATTATATGCATGTATGTTCATCCTTGTGATGACAGGTTTGAAGGTACCAAGCTACGTCTTCCCTGAATTGGCAGGAGTGAGAGTGCCCTATCGCAATATCTCAATGGTAAGAGAGGGGAGATAGTATTCAGGTCCAAGTCCTACCCTAAACCCTTATTTTGTCCTAGAATGGAAAAGAATCTGATTGACTACCCTAGTGTTTGAATCCGTCAAGTGACATGGATTCGTGAGCCTATTTGTGTGTGTTTGTGTTTCAATTGTTTGTTTGTTTCAGTGGGTTTATCTGTTTAGATGGTTTTCAGGTGATTTAATGATGCTTTTGGCTTGATTTATTTAATGAATAATTATGGTAAATATTAATGTTAAATATTGTACCTTTAACAAGGTTAAAACATTGATATATGAGATATATGGCTATTTAATAATTAAATATTGATTAAATGCCTATTTTTAATTAATTAATTTAATTATTAAGTCTTGATTTAAATAATTGAGATTTAATAAATATCAAATCCAATACTTATAATTAATTGTGCAAAGTTAATTTAGGTTACTTTAAGTTGCATGATTAATTGATTTATTTAATTGAAATATTCTTACATGCATTTTCAATTATGACTTTTCTTTGATATTATAAAGTTGAGTTATGCATGCTTTTAAGTGAAAATTGAATTTAATAAAGAATTTATTTTAATTATTAATTAGATAATTTTTATTCCCTTTAGGGTTTCACTTTTTGAAAACCTAATTGCTTGGTTTTTTATATCCTTGGATTGAAAGCCATTTTGGGGGATTGTTCAATCAGGGAGAAGGAGATATCAGGTGATTGGAGTTTTGATAAATCTTAGGAGCATTTGTAGATTCTTATTTTCTCAGGTTTGTGGATTTTTTCCTCACATTATTTATTAAGGTAGGATCTTGTTCTTGATAATTCTAGCTTTCAGATCCTCGTCTTCTATGAATCTGAAAATCTAGGATCCTTTGCTTGATCTTGTTTGATTATTGTGTGGTTTATTGATTTAAATTGAAGAAATTGTGTTATTGGTTCAAATTTGTGGTTTCCTTCATGTTTTCATGTCATATTTGTGCTTTGTGGGCATAAGGGTTTCATTTTATGGTATTAGATGCAAAATAGGCATTAGGGTTTCTATGTGGAATGAATTCATTTCAAAATGGCCTTAGGGTTTCAATTTGTGGAAAAAAGTCTTCTTTGAGTGAGAATTTGTTATGGTTGTAAAAGTTGATTGAAACCCTCAGATCCGTGTATGCCTCACCTTGAAAAGTTTAAATCTTGCCTCATTAGTTTCTTGACAAAACTGGGTCTAGATCTGCAAGGAAACAAAATAGTTGGGTTAATTTGCATGCTTAAACGAAAGAAAACTCTTTTTGAAAAATAAATAAATTAATATTAAAAATTAGGAATCCTTCTTGTTTTTATCAATTTGCATGTTGTAAAAAAAAAAATCCCTTCTTCCTTCTTTTCGAGCTTCTTGTGGAAGAAAAATCTCTCATTGAAAATATGCTTCAAATCAACTTTACATTGAAAAAGAGAGTTTATCCTTATTAGAATTGATTAAAAAAAAAAAATTAAAAAAAAAGAGACTTGCTATACAAAAACTATACAGATTGGTGTACTAAATAATTTAAAAAATAAATAAATAAATAAATATATAAACAAAGTTTATATATAAAAATAGGGATTTAAAATAAATTAAAAAAAAGTCTTTTAAAAAATATTTTGAAAAACATCGAAGGGGAGGTGGGTGGCGGGGGCCACCACCCCCCGGTGTGCATCCCACAGCTCGCAGGGAGACCCGTGGGTCTACGGACCCGTGGGCCCCCACAGGGGGACCATGGGGAGCCGCAGAGCCCACGAGGGCCCACGGTTGTCCCTTTTTAAAAGGGCAACATGGAGAGTGGGGTGGGGCCAAGACCCCCCCTAAAAGGTACATTCAATTATGTTTTTTTTAATATTTTTGTTTGTTTAAAGTTTGTTTTATTAAATTCATTTTTTTTATAATAAAGTTTGTTTTAATTTAGATTATTAATTATGTTAATTGATATTTTGTATAAGCTTTTATAGTATTTAAATAATTAAAGTTGAAATTAATAATTATGAAGTTTATAATTATATATATTTGATAAATTTTTTACATATTATTAGTATATGTAGTTATAATATTATTATTTTATTTTAACTTATTTGTGGGGGTTTTAGTAAATTATTAGATAGTATTAATAATTGGAAAATTGCAAGTCATATCAGTTAATAATTTGATACATTTATGTATTTATCTTGAAATGTTATAATTATATTGGATTTTTTTTAAATATTTATTCAAATAGATTAATTTATGAATGGCAAAGTTTATAAATTATTCTATATGAGCTTAATTTGCATTATCTTAGAATTGAATTATAGTTCTCTTAGTAATTTTATAATATAAATGAATTTGCATAATAGGATATTATAAATAATTTTATCATTATGTTATCACTGAATTGGATCTTGATAAGGGTGTATATATCACCATGTTATCATTATGTTTATCACTAGATTTTGCATTAGACCTTTGTAAATATGTATATGTCACTATGGTTGACTAGTTCTTTCTGAAGATGTGTGTATCACACCTTAATGAGTTTTGGGTGATTATCAAAATGAATTATGTATTCTTTTTTTGTATGGAATATTATCATCTTTGGGTATCTGTGGGGACTTGATAACCTTTAGGATGTAAACCAGAGGTTTTGAGATTTTTGTTTCTTCATAGTATCTTATGTAGTTTTCATTGCAAGGTTCTTATGGTGTCGTTTGGTTCGATTATCCCTATCCAACCTAATTCATCTAAGTTGTCCTCTGTGATCTTATGAGGGTATTGTTAGCTGTTATGGTTATTTGAGAATGAATATGATCCTATATGGGTAGGAAGTTATTTGAGAATTATGTATTACCTTCATGATTTTTTACGAGCCTAGGTAGGTTAACTAAGTTTATAGAGGGGAAGTGGCTTGCAATAGGTCCAAGGAGCTAAGTAGCTACTAGGGTAACTCACTGGAAAGTTACTTAATAAGTGAAAATATGAAACACTAAAGGGGTTTAAAATGAACTAATAAGATGTCTAAGTCTCTACCCATGCCTTGAGTTTTATTACATGCTAGGATGGGAGTTAGGGTCCTTGTCTTCACGAAAGGATTACTGAGCCACATAGAGTCACTTGGAGGCTAGGGTCTAAGAGAGACTACTAGGGTTACCTTCAAGGGTAGAATTATGTGATGACACTTCCCTATATACAGCTTAGGTTATCCTACGAGTGTCAGTTACCTCTGGTATTGTGTAGACTTCCTTACTGTGGTTTAGAGAGCTTCTAGGATCTTCCTTTGCATCTATGTATAATGTATTGTATACCTTGATGTTGCCTAATGTTGTATATCCGTGTGAGTGTGCCTGTTACTATCCCCTCAATATGTTGGGAGAGTACCTTTGGTTCCATGTGGTCGGGTGGTAGTGATTCTTATTACCAATGAGATTCTGATGGTTCTTCTTCATGCTTGGATGGTCCTTGTTGCAGTTCTATCATCTTATTCTTCCTAGTCTTATGGAGACTTTTTCAGTTGCATAAGTTGTATACTTGTACCATATGTGTATATAGGTTGACATCCTTTGGAGGATGTATTGTATTATATTGTTATGTATTATTGCATACCCTACGACATGTGCAGTGGATGTTGATTCTGTTGTATACCTTGGGTATTAGATGTATATGTGGTATTATATTATGAGATGTATATTAGATTTAGTTGATGTGTCCTTTATGTTAGTTCTTTATAGTTTTTATTCATAGATTATTTTCTTAAGTAATTCTACATGAAGGAACCATCGATAATTGTTATCTTTGTTGAGTTGTACTTATGTGTATGTCATGTACTTCATTGTATTGCTTCCACATTGTTATCATTAATATTTGTAAACATTTAAAATATATATATCTTGTTGACTTAGTGTCATGTTTAGGTTAGTTCTCTTGGGTTCCCTAGCGGGGCATTACAGTTGGTATCAGAGCCCACATTTCTACACTGGGAGCTCTGGGAAATTTGTGTGCCCATTAGTTGTCTTTTGGTTTAAAACTTGAAACAAACATAGACATAAAAATATGATGTATTTGAAACCATTTCTGTGTGGTTTATTGTTTTCTTTCAATTTTATTTGGTTTTGATTTTGGTTCTGAGTTGTTGTTTGGTTCTATGGTTTCTTCAGGAATCATGCCTAAAACTAGAGTTTCTAGAGGTCGTGGTAGAGGCCAAGTTGGTCGTTGTGGAAGGGGTAGGGATCACAGTCCTTCCATGATTGTCAGTCAGGACAGTGCTCGCCAGCATAGTAGAGAGGAGCAGAGGGAAGAGCATCAGTCTGGGTCTGGAGAGCCAGAAATTAGGCAGATGTTCCAAGCAATTTTTAATCATCTTCCTGAGCAGCGTAGAGTGGAGAAGGATGTTTAACATCATTCTCAGATAGAGCAGAGAGAGAGGGTGAGATCTAGGAGCCCTTTGAGGAGGACCATAACAGTTGATCCTAATATGGTGGTAGTGAACCACATGAGGGATCTCATGAGAGTGTGACCTACTCGCTTTGATGGGAAAGGATCAGGGTATGAGGCTGAGACATGGCTTATTACCTTGGAGAGGAGTTTTTCCATGCATCCCTTTAGTAGAAATACTAAAGCTAGGTATGTGGTGATGCAACTCTTTGATTTTGAAGCAGTGTGGTGGAAGATAGAAGAGGAGAAGTTAGGGATCCACATGGATACATTAACTTGGGAGTTGTTCATTGAGAACTTCCAAAGTGCTTCCTCTCATATCAGTGGAGGAAACAACGAGTGGATGATTTTCATAATTTGAGGTAGTTGACCCTGTCAGTGGTAGAGTATGAGTGTCTATTCTTTGAGATCAAGTAGTTTGTAAGTTATGGTCATGATTCGGCCCTTATGATTCAACATTTTATTAGGGGTCTCAATGAATGCATCATTTGGGAATTTAGACTCTTTGAGCCTACAACCCTAAGGGAAGCGGTCATTAAAGCTACTCTTGCGGAGGTTAATCTAGCTTTGGACCATGGTGGACGATTGGGAGTGCAGCCTAGTGTACCTAATTTTGGTTTCATAGGTAAACATTCTCAAGGGGCTGAGAATTATAGAGGTCCTTCTACCTTTCAAAAATATAACCAGTCACAGCAGTAGGAAGGAACCATTCTTCTTACTTTTAGTCATCCTTGGATTAGGAACTTTCATGATATTTAGTGCAACAAGCGCAATCAGACAGTATAGCCAGCATAGAGTGTGCATTAGGATGTCAGTAGGGGTAGTATTTAGAAGTCTAGTGTACCTTCAATTAGAGGTGGTAGTAGAGGAGCTTTCTTTTCCTGTGGGCAGTTTGGACATATTTTTGTCAATTGCCCTCAGCATGCACCACAGTTCTCAAGATAGAGGCCAACAATGTCTAAGCCTAAAGTTGGTAATATTGGTATGTCTCATGGAGTGTATACACATTTTGATCATCCTCTAGTTGTGTATCATTCTCCTATGAGTGGGGTTGTGATTAGAGGACCAGCAGCTAGTTTCTGCATTCCTACAATGGGGAATGATCCCCAGTGTTTGAATCAGAGACTTGGGAAGGGTCCCATGGGACCCACACTTTGAGTCTTTGGGACTGTTACCCTAAATTTGCACATTTGCAATATAACAATCATACATAGAAAAAAATTGCATAAATGTACATCTTTTCCATATTTTTTTATTTAGAAGATGGTAAAAATACATTGCTATTGCATTCATACTATTAGAGAATTGTATTCTAAGTATTGATCATGTTCAAAATTCAAATTTTATAAATGGATCATTACATTGTGCATTCAAACTAAATGTAGTATGCATATAGGTTTCATGTTACATCCTCTGGATTCAAAACTTAGAGGTAATTGCATAAAAGAAAGCATGACTGAAGCATGAGTAGGAGTCCATGCATTGCCTTGTAAGAGTCTTTGCATTTGCTGCTAGTTGTCTTTCTCTGTCTAGTCTTCATGGAGTCTTCTGTCCATCCTTATGTCAATTATGCATATTAGGTCTAGGGTCTTCTCTTGCATCATGAAGAGAAAAGAGATGTTAGATCCGATTGGATCTAAGCAATACGTGAACCAAAAAACAACATACATCAATCAAGCTTTCAAATCTGAACATTTACTAATAACATCGATACAACAACAAAATATACCTTAGCATCAAATGAATAAAGAATATCAAAGGGACATGTCCTTATGAAATATTCTATTACATATGGTTATTAGTCTGTATTTTCAAAGTATTGTTGTTTGTAGAACCAGAAGAATCTAAACTGAAGGAGTTTTTAGGTCTTGAATTTGAGAAAAACTTTTTTTAGAATGACATCAGCATGTTAGGTTAACAAACACAAACAAAACAACCAAAATTCGTGCATGAGGTTCATCTCATATGACACTCATAAAAAACATTAATTGGCTCATTTTTGTTTGTTGACCTAGCAGGTTGATCAGTGATGCATGTGCAAGAGGTGAAAAATGTAATGTAGATAAAAAAAGAAATGCAGTGAGTGTCACAAGCCCGTGCTTGAACTTCGCATAAGACATTACATAAAAGAAAGTTGTGTGCATTACAAGAGTATGAAATTCATAAAAGATGATACAATGTTGCTGCAGGATGACTCATGGGAAATGAAAAGATCCTAAGAAGAGATATACAGATATAGAGGTGAATTGCGTACTGTCATCATGCAAATGAGAAAATGGAAGTAATTCTGTTACAATTCTTTCCAAAGAATTTTTAAAGGCAGGGAAAAGATGGTGTGGATCCATTAAGAAGGAAAAGGAAGGGGGAAATGGCTATGGGTGAAACTAAATTGAAACGGTCAGCTTGCTTATACAATGATGGTCTTTCTTTTTCATCTTTTGCACTAGCTCGTTCATTTGAGGAATGCACATAGCAAAGAAAGTGGCATAAGGAAAAGATAATGGAAAAGCATTTGGACTCTCCAAATTTGCATCCTGTAGTAGCTGCCACAACTCCCCATCCAAGAAGAAGAGGTTGTTTATTTGATTCTCCTGGGAGAGGCTTAAAGAGAAAAGTGGGTTACATTGATGCTGCTACTCAGTTCGGCAGGAAGAAAAAGATTGAATCTGATTATTGTAAGGGTCAAGAGTTGGGAAAAGGGAAATTTGGTGTTGTCAGATTCTGCAAGAACAAGTCAACCGAAGAAGAGCTGGCATGCAAGACATTACCCAAAAATGGTGAAGAAAATGTACACGTAGAAGTGGAAATTATGCAACACCTTTCTGGCCATCTGAATATTGTAACACTGCGTTCGGTCTATGAAGATGTGGAGTATTTGCATCTTGTCATGGAGTTTTTCTCTGGAGGGCATTTACTTGACTCAATGTCTAAGAATAGATGCTATGTAGAGCATCAAGAAAAAAATTTAATCAAACAATTGGTTGTAGTAATTAAATACTGTCATGAGATGGGAGTTATTCACCGGGATATAAAACCTAAGAAATATATTTTAACCAGTAATGGATGCTTGAAACTATCTGATTTTGGTTTCTCTGTGCATGTAGAAAATGATCAACATCTATTAGGTGTAGTGGGCAGCCCTGCATATGTTTCTCCAGAAGTATTGGCTGGCACATATTCAGAAAAGGTAGATGTGTGGGGAGCTGGTGTCCTCCTCCACACCCTCTTGATTGGTTCATTACCATTTCATGGAGAATCTGTTGAAGCAATATTTGAGGCAATAAAACATGTATAGTTGGATAAAGAATTCTAGTTCAATAGAGGCTTGAGTGGAGTAAGGTATAAACAACAAGTTCAAATAAGGATGCTGGTGTTAAATACATGGGGACAACATGACAATTGAAACTCAAGACAAAAGGGGAGACAACATTCATCACTTTTTGAGCTACAAATCATGAAAATAAAGCAGCAACATACATGATGCATATTAAACATAGAACAATGAAAGAACCCAGATATCATTGCAGGAATCATGGTGGCATAGCAGGAAAAGACCCCATAACTCAACCATTTCAAAATATGGAATATAAACTACATATTCAAATAAAAGAAGACAGAGTGATAATGTGGCATAAATGGCGACTTATCTGTAGTGTTTATGCAGTGGAAGCTAACTTCCTGAATACAGTCCAAGTCTATCTACAGTCATAGGCTGGAATTTGGTAGAGGATAACACCATCATTTATGGCATGACAGTGTGCACTCCAGCTAATGGCCCAAGCCCAAAATCATGCCATATGTGATGGCATTTAACACCGATATAGAGAGAAGCCCGCGACACTCCATTCAAGCTTGAGCTTCATGCTCAAAAGCAGATAGAACCCAAATACAACGACATCATGCAAAGTTCAGAGGTGGAGCCCAATTTTTATGCGAAACATGAAACTCTAAACTTCTTAAAAAGATACATAGACAATACCATGTGTCATGGTAACAAAACCCCAGCAAGCATTCGAAGGCTCCACATAAAATGCCATGTTTTAGTGGCAATGTAAACTCTAGTGTCAAATGCCACTCAAGCCGCCCAAAAATAAGTCAAATACAAAGAGCACAAGAAATAGCAGCATGGTAGTGCAACCAGTGAACTAGGGTTTTTGAAATCCCCTATTCTTCTCCCAATACAAAGCTACAGATTTGCAAAGTGAAATGGCTGAAATGCCTATGTCAAATTCAATAGAGTTTTGGAGTCCACAATGCATAGGTAGTAAAGACCCCATCAATCACATGCCACGACAGCTACTTAGCTAATGAATACATTTGTATTTTTTGGGAGATTGGTTATTGTTTAGAAATAGGTCATGTTGACCATGCTATGGTGTCGGCTATGCTTTGGGAGTTTGTGTTTTTATGCAAATATAGTGGAAGTCCATGTTGTGGGTTAGGATCTTGATTGGGTTGGTAATATTATTGCAAAGATATAGCTTAAAGATGCCAACATTAGGTGAATTCATTTTCGAAATTTGAATTTAAGGCTAAGTTTAGGCATGTATTATGCCTTAAATTTAGGGTTTTAGATGGATCATGGAGAGCTTTTATTAAAGCTATATTATAGGCATCAATTGGGCCTAATTTTCAGGGGGTCTATCTGTTTGAGAGGGACTTTTGGAGGGATATGTCATTTTCGAGATTGAGCCATATGGGCTATATAGTTGGGCTTTTTCTTCATGTAAAGGGGTTCAGATTTGGTGAAAAAGAGGTTTTAGTGAACTATTTTG
>MU224097.1:2839795-2869071 GCA_018584345.1 Thuja plicata | reverse complement strand
TATGGGCTATATAGTTGGGCTTTTTCTTCATGTAAAGGGGTTCAGATTTGGTGAAAAAGAGGTTTTAGTGAACTATTTTGTTGCTATACCACTTTTTCATGCATTTTGTATCCATTGAGTTGTAGATATTGGAGAAAAGCCTCAAAGTGAATTCATTGTTCCTTGATGCCTTGGAGATAATTTTGTAACCTAATTGTCAGATTTTTGGAGGATAATAAAGTAGATGATCTATTTTTCCTATATGCTCTTGAGTTTTGATTTCATAATCCTGTTTCATCTTTCTTCATAAGTGTTATTCATTTTGGTAGCTAGGAGAAGTGAATGTTTATTATTCCTCCTCTACATGGACAAGATCTAGACCTCATGAAGAATATGTATGTTTGTTGACTGATTAAGTTATTTGTGGTCTATACCCTAGTAGCCAAGTCTTTTAACATATATGTTGATCAGAGATTCGAAGTATCAAAATGTGGTATATGAGTTAGGATTACTTTATTAGTTTTTCCAAATAAAGTCTGATTTCATTTTGGTGTATCACCCCATTCTCCATTCAATTTTAAATACTTCTTCCCTTTTCCCATTAAGTTACAAACCATGAGGTGATATTCCATATCATACAGGAACCGGCCTAGAATCCGGAGACTCCTTCTTAATCATAGTCCACCCACAACATGAGAAGGTTTCCATTGTTAAGATAGAATTGTTGTGTAGCCCTAATGCCTGAGTTAGGGTGACAATTCTAAGCCTTAACAGGGACTCAGTAGGATTCTTTGTGTTGAGAGATTAATATCTCTATCTTTGTTGTAGGCTTCTAGGAGTAAGCCTAGTTTTAGGGGAGGAGGATCTAGTACCCACCCCTTAGTTTGCTTTTCAGTTTCTGATGCCAAACTCTTTTAGGCATTTTTATGTATGTGTTGATTATTTAAGATGGTTTTGAGGATGTTCATGTATTACATTTTATAATGTTATTGATTTATTGCTTAGTGTATTATATCTCCAGTTTACAAGTGATTTATGGTTATTTTATGATGCTTATGTATATGTTAGGATTTCATTTAGATTATGGTTTTCTAACAATACTGACCCTATATTTGTATGAAAATGGATCATTTATATGTTTTGCATTACTGTTTGATGTATTTGGTATGGTATGGGGCAGATTCATAGTTACTTTCTTCGGCGAGATCCACACGATAACTAGTCTCAACCATTGCTTGTTATATTATATGCATGTATGTTCGTCCTTGTGATGACAGGTTTGCAGGTATCGGGCTATGTATTTCTTGAATTGGCAGGAGTGAGCGTGTCCTATCACAATATCTCAATGGTAAGAGAGAGGAGATAGAATTCAGGTCCAAATCCTACCCTAAACCCTTATTTTGTCCTAGAAATGGACAAGAATATGATTGAATACCCTAGTATTTGAATTTGTTATGTGACGTGGATTAGTGAGCCTATTTATGTGTGTTTGTGTTTGTGTTTAGTTTGTTTGTCTGTTTGAGTGGGTTTATCTGTTTAGATGGTTTTCAGGTGATTTAATGATGCTTTTGGCTTGATTTATTTAATGAATAATTATGGTAAATATTAATGTTAAATTTGTGCACCTTTAATAAGGTTAAAACATTGATATATGAAATATATGGCTATTTAATAATTAAATGCCTATATTTAATTAATTGATTTAATTATTAAGTCTTGATTTAAATAATTGAGATTTAATAAATATTAAATCCAATAATTGTAATTAATTAAGCAAAGTTGATTTAGGTTACTTTAAGTTGCACGATTAATTGATTTATTTAATTAAAATATTCTCACATGCATTTTCAATTATGACTTTGCTTTGATATTATAAAGTTGAGCTATGCATGCTTTTAAGTGAAAATTGAATTTAATAAAGAATTTCTTTTTATTATTAATTAGATAATTTTTATTCCCTTTAGGGTTTCACTTTTTGAAAACCTAATTGCTTGGTTTTCTATATCCTTGGATTGAAAGCCATTTTGGGGGGTTGTTCAATCAGGGAGAAGGAGAAATTAGGTGATTGGAGTTTTGAGAAAGCTTAGGAGCATTTGTGGATTCTTCTTTGCTTGGATTTGTGGATTTTTTCCTCACATCAGTTATTAAGGTAGGATCTTGTTCTTGATAATTGTAGCTTTCATATCCCCATCTTCTATGTATCTGAAAAGCTAGGATCTTTTTCTTGATCTTCCTTGTTTGATTATTGTGTGTTTTATTGATTTAAATTGAAGAAATTGTGTTATTGCTTCAATTTTGTGGTTTCCTTCATGTTTGCATGTCAAATTTGTGCTTTGTGGGCATAAGGGTTTCATTTTATGGTATTAAATACAAAATGGGCATTAGGGTTTCCATGTGGAATGAATTTGTTTCAAAATGGCCTTAGGGTTTCAATTTGTGGAAAAAAATTTCTTTAAGTGAGAATTTGTTATGGTTGTAAAAGATGCTTGAAACCCTCAGATCCGTGTATGTCTCAACTTGAAAAGTAGAAATCTTGCCTCATAAGGTTCTTGACAAAACTGGGTCTAGATCTGCAAGGAAACAAAATAGTTGGGTTAATTTGCATGCTTAAAAGAAAGAAAACTCTTCTTGAAAAATAAATAAATTAGTATTAAAAATTAGGAATCCTTCTTGTTTTTATCAATTTGCATGTTGTAAAAATAAAAAAAATCCCCTTCTTCCTTCTTTTCGAGCTTCTTGTGGAAGAAAAATCTCTCTTATTGAAAATATGCTTCATATCAATTTAACATTGAAAAAGAGAGTTTATCCTTATTAGAATTGATTAAAATAAATAAATTAAAAAGAGAGACTTTCTGTAAAAAAAAACTATGTAGACTAGTGTCCTAAATAATTAAAAATAAATAAAATAAAAATAAATATATAAATAAAGTTTATATATAAAAAAAGGATTTAAAATAAAATAAAATAAAATAAATCTGGTAAAAAATATTTTGAAAAACATTGAAGGGGAGGTGGGTGGCAGGGGCCACTCCCCCCTGTGCGCATCCCACAGCCTACGGGGAGACCTGTAAGTCTGCGGACACGTGGGGTCCCCACGGGGGACCACGAGGGGCCGCAGAGCCCACGAGGGCCCGCGATTGCCCCTTTTTAAAAGGGCAGCGGGTAGAGTGGGTTGGGGCCAAGACCTCCCCCCCAAAGGTACATTTAATTATGTTTTTTTTTTTTATATTTGTTTTTTGTTTAAAGTTTGTTTTATTAAATTCATTTTGTTTTATAATAAAGTTTGTTTTAATTTAGATTATTAATTATGTTAATTGATATTTTGTATAATCTTTTATAGTATTTAAATAATTAAAGTTGAATTTAATAGTTATGAAGTTTATAATTATATATATTTGATAATGTTTTTATATATTATTAGTATATGTAGTTATAATATTACTATTTTTAATTTATTTTAATTTAATTGTGGGGGTTTTAGTAAATTATTAGATAGTATTAGTAATTGGAAAATTGCAAGTCATATCCATTAATAATTTGATACATTTATGTATTTATCTTGAAATGTTGTAATTATATTGGGTTTTTTTAGTAATTATTCAAATAGATTAATTTATGAATGGGAGATTTTATAAATTAGTCTATATGAGCTTAATTTGTATTCTCTTGGATATTTAATTATAGTATTGTTAGTAATTTTATAAGATAAATGAATTTGCATAATAGGATATTATAAATTTGTTTATCATTATGTTATCACTGAATTCTGAATTGGATCTTGCTAAGGGTGTATATATCACCATGTTATCATTATGTTTATCACTGGATTTTGCATTAGACCTTTCTAAAGATGTATATGTCATTATGGTTGACTAGTTCTTTCTGAAGATGTGTGTATCATGCCTTAATGAGTTTTGGGTGATTATCAAAATGAACTATGTATTCTTTTCTTGTATGGAATGTTATTACCTTTGGGTATCTGTGGGGACTAGATGACCTTTAGAATGTAAAACCAGAGGTTTTGGGATTTTTGTTTCTTCATGGTATCTTATGTGGTTTTCATTGTAAGGTTCTTATGGTGTCGTTAGGTTTGATTATCCCTATCCAACCTAATTCATCTAAGTTGTCCTTTATGATCTTCTGAGGGTACTAATGCTAGTTTTTATGGTTATTTGAGAACCAATGTGATCCTGTATGGGCAAGAAGCAGTTTGAGAATTATGTATTACCTTCATGATTTTTTTATGAGCCTAGGTAGGTTAACTAAGTGTATATATGGGAAGTGTCTTGCAATGGGTCCAGGGCTCTAAGTGGCTACTAGGGTAACGCATTGGCAAGTTACTTAATAAGTGAAAATATTAAACACTAAATGGGTTTAAAATAAACTAATAAGATGTTTGAGTCTCTACCCATGCCTTGAGTTTTATTACATGCTAGGATGGGAGTTAGGATCCTTTTCTTCAAGAAAGGATTACTGAGCCATATAGAGTCACTTGGAGGCTAGGGTCTAAGAGGGACTACTAGGGTTACCTTCAAGGGTAGACATATGTGATGATACTTCCCTATATACAACTTAGGTTATCCTACAAGTGTCAGTTAGCTCTGGTATTGTGTAGACTTCCTTACTGTGGTTTAGAGAGCTTCTAGGATCTTCCTTTGCATCTATGTATGATGTCTTGTATACCTTGATGTTGCCTTCATGTTGTATACCCATGTGAGTGGGCCTGTTACTATCTCCTCAGCACAGTGGGAGTGGACCTTTGGTTCCACGTGGTCGGGTGGTAGTGATTCTTATTACCATTGAGATTCTGACTGTTCTTCTTCATGCTTGGATGGTCCTTGTTGTAGTTCTATCATCTTATTCTTCCTAGTCTTATGGAGACTTGTTCATTTGCATGAGTTGTATACTCCTACCATATGTGTATATTGGTTGACATATTTTGGAGCATGTATTATATTCTATTGTTATGTATTATTGCATACCTTGCAACATGTGCAGTGGATGTTTATTCTGTTGTATACCTTGGGTATTAGATGTATATATGGTATTATATTATGAGATGTATATTGGATTTAATTGATGTATCCTTTATGTTAGTTCTTTATATTTGTTATTTGTAGATTATTTTTCTTAAGTAATTCTATGTCAAGGAACCCTAGATAATTGTTATCTTTGTTGAGTTGTACTTATGTGTACGTCATCTACTTTATTGTATTGCTTCCACATTGTTATTATTATTTTTTGTAAATAATGAAAAAAAAATTATCTTGTTAACTTAGTGTCATGTTTAGGTTAGTTCTCTTGGGTTCCTTGGCGGGGCATTACACAAGCATTTCAAGATATTCTTTTCTACATCATGGAGTTTCTAATAGATTGTGAAGATAGATACATGTACTTTTTACCTTGGGGGCTTGGTATTCCCTTTCTATTTTTAGATCTATACTTTGCTTCTTCATATTTGCATGATCACATTTACATGCATTCAAATACATATTATTTACATTTGCATGCTAGGGTTTCACTCTTTAGGGTTAGATTTTGGCATTTACATATACTAGCTCATTTGCGTTCTAGACATACAATCTAGATACACAAGCACTACACACTTTCTACATTTCCTAACGGCTATTCATGAAGGGGAAATCACCAAAATATGGGGTTGACTAAGGGAAACCCCTATATAGCCACCCACCCACATATTTTTCTAGATTTGCAAGTTTCAAAGTGTTGATTTAGCTATAGATCATGGAAACCAATTGGGATAACTCTTTAGATCCATTTTCTATTCTAAATTATGACATTATCAAATAAAGGTTGAACCTTCAACCTATACCCTGGCATTTAGAGTGTAGAATCCAGTTACAAAGCTAGAAAAAAAATCAGAAAGGTTTCCTAGATCAACTTTTTGTTTCTAATTTTGAGAATATTATATATAGGTAGAACCTTTGACCTATACCTGGGTAAATTTCTAACCACTTTCAACCTATTCTTGGGAAAGAACAAAAATTTGCACAATTTTGTGTTGTCGATTACAGATTGCTAGATTCAGAAACTAGGTCATTTTAGGACTTTGATAGATAGAAAATCAACTTTCAAGTTCATTTTCTCCCTCTCACTTTTAGGTGCACACATTCCTATCTCTCTTTCTTATATATTATTTCGTAGATCCTATTTATACATCTTTCTCTCTTTCATTATCCTATTTTGGAATTAAGGAAAGCCAAACCTATAAAACCTAGATCTCGTGCTTGTACCCTTCCTTACTCGGTTGTACTTGTCAGATCTATCCTATAGGTGAGGGTACCCTAATTCCAAATATATTGGTGAAATGGGTATCTACCATTGATAACAATGTCACCATATACATTTTGGTGAACCCTACTCTTTCATTCTTTGCATACCTTTTGTGTTGGCTAATTAGATCTTGCATGTATTTCAAATATATTAAAAACAACAAAAAACATGTCATCTAGTGATTAGATTTATTTTTCATGATTTGAAATTACATTTCATGCTTTCATTATGTTTATTAGTTATATTTTCTTTTTCTTGCATCATAAAAAGAGAAAAATACCAAAAAAATCATTGTCTTTTACTTTCTTGCATATCATTTATCTTTGAAAAATACAAAAACAAATGCATCTTGTTTGTCATTTAGTTTTCTTTCAACATTTATGAATTCTTTGTTCATGAGTATTTTGATGATTCCTTTAGTAAGTATGAACTTAAGAACCATAATGAGGTTCCTAGTAGTGAATAATTTGTTGTAATAGATGAGGCCTATGATGACCTCATCTCTACTATATCTTCCTCTACATCTCTTCAATGAAACCTTTACCAAAAATAGTTTTCCTTGCTTCAATAGAGTTATTCTATTTTTAACATTGAAATACCTAAAGTATTTTTCCATGCTAAACCTGTGATAATTGTTAAAGGATGCACTTCTACTCAAACTCCTAAAAATCCTATTGTTATTGTTTAAGTTATCCTCAACAATCCTATCCTCAAACTTTTACTTCACCTATGATAAAATTTTAAAGGACACAATCCTCAATATTCTTTTCAAACTCCAAACAAGCCTATTGTAACTATCAAAGGGAAGCTTATAAGTCCTTTGGAGTATTTCAAGGATTACAATGTGGTGGCTCACACCTATCATACATGAAAAAATCCTCACCCTACTAATCTAGTTGTTCCTACTTCTTTACCACCTTCTCAACCTTTGCTTCCTCCAACACAAGCAACACCATGTTTATCTCCCAATCTTGGAAAGGAGTATGGTTTGGTTAAACAATTACATGCTACTCATTCTAAGATTTCCTTATGGGAACTTCTTCAAACCTCTCCTACATATCATGAAGCCTTGAAAAAATATTTATCTACTCTTCAAACTCCACCCCCTAACCAAGACAACATTAATTCCTTCTTGGAATGTATGTATACTAAACATGTTCTTGCACAAATTATCTTCACTCATGATGATTTTCCTTGAAAATAAGTTCAAATTTAATATGCTTCCCTTATGGTACCTTTCCTTGTCAATGGTAATCTTATTCAAAATACCTTAATTGATAATGGGTCCATATTGAAGTTTTGTAGTTTGGACATGTTGAAAGAAATCAAAGCTAATATGAAAAATCTTAAACAAGATAATATTACTATTTGTGGCTTTGACATGGTGCTAAGAAAAAATTGGGTATCATAACATTACCTATTAAGGTTGGTCCAATTATTCTAGATACTGCTATTCATGTGATGCCCTAACCCATTAATTACAATCTAATTTTGGGTACACCTTGGTTACATAATATGCATGTTGTTCCCCCAACTCTTTATCAAAAAATTAAATTCATCTTTAACAATGTGATATAGACTCTTAAAGCGGATGATAGACCGAATAGTTTTTGAATAATGAATCAAGAAATCCTCCTACATCTATTAAAGAAAAACAAGATTATGATTCTAAAACTAATCATAAATTTTATGATGATTATCCTCCTATATTTCTTTTAGATGATGATTCGAGATCTTTAGATTTCCCACCAACATATATTGGAGAGTACAAAGTTTTAGAACTTCCATTCATGCAACCTAAACTTGAAGCTGACAAGGAACCTATAACCACAACTCCTCTTTTGGAAGAACTAAGTAATAAATTTGTTAGTGTTTCCTTTCATAAAACTATAGAAACTATCAAGCCTAATTTTTATGGCATAGTAACCTATGAAGCTCCATTAACTCTTTCAGATATGGATTCTCGTTATGGTCCTAGTTATCATTTTCTTGCTAAACATGAATTCAATGGAAATGGAGGTGGAAAGTTTGAACAAAGGATATGCATTCTTTTATAAAATTATGTGCATGAACATTATTATAGATTAGGATTTAATCCTCACAAGCTAACCTCCACCAGTCACTCTAAATTTCAAGAATATTTCTATTGGACCTCTAAATGTTTTGAATCCTCATCTCATAGATTTTGATCAAAAAAAATTATCTTGATACCTTTAGCACTAATGATTCTTTAGCAAAATTTTTAGGTGCATATGATGATCTTCCTTATTTTCACCATAATATAAGAATGCTTTATTTTTCAAATGCTAAATCATACTTTGGGAAAGAGATTGACTTTGAACACCATCATAATTCAATTTTACCCATGGATGTTTCACAAAAAAGTAATCTCTTGATTATCGACACCATTGATGTGCAAATGGATCCTAAACTCTTAAAAGGTGATAAAAATTAGACAATATTTAGATGAGGATGAACGCAAGGAAATCACTTCTCTTCTTCTTGAATTTCCTAATATTTTTGCTTGGGCTTATTATAATATTCCTTGTATTAATTCTAAAATTTTCACACATAACATCATTCTCACTCCTAATGCAAAGCCTGTAAAACAAAAAATATACAAGATGAATCCTAGTATCACTCTTCTTGTAAAAGCTTAAATAGAAAATCTCCTTAGTGTTGGCTTTATTCCTCCTATTGACTATTATCCTTGGATTTAAAATATTATAGCCATCTCCAAGGGTGATATTAATATTAGGATGTGTACTAATTTTTATGACCTAAATAAAGCTTCTTTGAAAGATGATTTTCCCCTCCCAGACATTGATATGATTGTGGGTTCCATGGAGGGACATGCTTTGTTATATTTCATGGATGGTTTCTCTGGCTATAATGAAATCTTCATCCCTCATCATGATCAATACAAAACCAGTTTCATTACTAAATGGGGAACCTTTTGTTGGGTTTTTATGACTTTTGGATTAAAAATGTGGGTGCTACATATCAACGTGCTATGACGCTTATCTTTCATGATTGCATCTATAAGATCCTTGAAGATTATGTTGATGAAATTATCATCAAGTCCGTTTCTCATAAGAATCATACACCTATTATTGGACAAATATTTGAAAGAATGCGTAAATATAATATGTGCTTGAATCCTCAAAAATGTTCTTTTCATGTTGATAGTGGAAAAATCCTTGGATTTATTATCTCTAATAGAGGCATTGAGGTGGATACTGAGAAAATTTATGCTATTATTAATATTCCACCTCCCCAAAAAATTTCACAACTTAGTAGTTTCAAAGGAAAAATGCAAGCTATAAATAAGTTTGTCTCAAACCTCATGGATCATACGATTCCTTTCACATCCCTGTTAAAGAAAGATACTACTTTCTATTGGAGCGAAGAGTGTAAATAATCATTTGAAAATTTCAAACTATATCTTTCTAATCCTCCTATCTTACAACCTTCTCAACCTCATAAACTATTCTTCTTATATACTTCAACTTCTTCAAATTTGTTAAGTGTTTGTCTTAGCTCAACATGATAAAAATGGAAAAGAATGACCAGTGTATTACATTAGCCGAACATTACTGGATTATGAGACATGATACACTACAATAGAAAAATGATGTCTTGATTTATTTTTTTCTTTTAAAAAACTCCAACATTATCTTATCAACCTTGAAATCAATGTTATTGTTAAATTTGATCCTTTGAAACATCTTTTCTCTAAAACTGACTTGTCAAAATGTCTAGCTAAATGGGTTATACTCCTAAGTGAGTTTGATTTGAAGTTTGTTTCTCAAAAATTAATTAAAGTAAAATATTTGAAAAATCACCTTGTTGAAGCTCCTTCCTCTCTTTCAACTTCTATTCCTAATACTTTTCATGATGAGTTTGTCTTACTTATAGATACTGACTATACTGGGAAATTGTACTTTGATGGATCTTGATGAAAAAATAACTCTATTGTTGGTTTTTATATTCCTCCTTTTTTGATTCATGGTTCCCAAGCTTTCCAAAGGTGGGGGTTAGTAGCACCGGTTTGCAATGATAAAAATCAAATACACAAAGCTACTAATAATGAATACTTAAATGTAACCAATAAAATGTAAAAGCAAAGAAAGGAAAACAAATGAATGCAAACCCCAAAGTGCTTGAAGCTTCTATTGTCTCTCTCTACTACTTCTGAAATGTTGTTTTTTGATGCTCAGTATTGGTGTGGGCAGTGTCTATGACTTAAGAAGTGTCGATAATTTTCTAATTGAAATGGATGTGTGATCGCAAGATGGCTTGAATGCTAGAACCAAACTGACAGAGTAATGGTGCACGAGACCTTGAAATCCTGGATCTTTCAAATGGTTATGAAGGGTTTATTATATAGGAATTGAGGATGATATGAATGGTCAAGATCAATCCCAAAGATAGGGAGATGAACGGTTGAGATCAAAGGGACCTGGAGAAGCCATCAATAAACTCGACCTCTTCAATTGGTAAAGAGGAGATAGAGTTTGGTTGACTGAAGAGCTAATTGTGAGTTACCTTTTAGAACTGAATAGGTGGGTGGAGTTACCTATGTGAACTGGAGAGATGGTAGGAGTTACCCATGTGAACTGGAGAGATGGGTGGAGTAGCCCATGTGATCTGATTAAGGATTATCTCTTTGAAAATAAATGAATATTTAATTCATTTATGTAATTAAAGTTTTCAACATGTGAGATAATTGAATTCTTTTTGATTTAGAATTGCTTTATTGAATGAAATTAAATTAATATAATTGGAAGAATTTAATTAGTAAGTTTGAATATTTCAATTTAAACTATAGAAAATTGAATTTAATTAATTAATTAATGGTAATTAATCAATTAAGGTTAATTAATTAAATAAAATTAATTATTTAACTAATTTTGGGAATTTGATTAGATGATTTGGGGAATGAATTTAGAGAAACATAGATGATTAATTAATGATTAAATAACCATTAATTAATAGATGAAAATTAGTGTTTTTAATGTAAAGTCTCAAGCCTGTCCATTTTAGGGTGTCTACATTTGCCCCTCTTTGATACAATGTGATGCATCACGTTGTGTCAAAGAATTGTCAGATTTGATCCCACCCTAGCTTGCCCTAGTGATAGCAAGTGGACTATATACCCCCTCAACAAATTAAGCATAGAAAATGTGACAAATGAGAATTAATTTGTTGAAAATGTGAATCACTATATGATGATGATGAATGCATTCCTATGTTAGTTATGATTTTATTGATGATGGATGAATTGATTATATGATCTACTATGCACATGTTTTGGATTTTTCTTATGCAATAAATGAATGCAATGTACTATGCACAAAATATTTAAGTAAATGCATGTGTTAGTTAGAAGATAGTCAGTGGAGATGTGTTCTCTGGGATTTGATTTGATAGATATGGAATGATAGAAATGATTTTTGATTTTTTGATAGATATGAATTGATAGAATGGATGAGTGACTCAAGTCACTACCTGTTTCCAATTGTTGTCATCATCTCATCTTTTTATGAAATTCCAAAGAGTGTCTAATGCATCCACATCACATACCATCTGGATACTTCCACGACCTCTTGATAACTGGAAGGAGTAGAGAGATTGAATAGAAAGAGAACTTAGTGCACCCAAATATTGACCATTTGGGTTCAACTATGTTCCCTGTTTGAAAAGAAAGAGAGACAAAAGCACCTAGATATTGACCATCTAGATACTGCTTTTCCCTCTGAATAAATCAAACAAAAAGAAAAAAGAAAACCAAGATAGAACTCCAACGCACCTAGAGTCCATCTAGATAGCACTGTGAGCTCTTGATTTTAAGAGGAAATCCCATAAAAACTGAGATAGTAATCCAATGCACCCAGAGTCAATCTGGATACCGCTATGATTCTATTGGTAAATAAACAAGCATATAACAAAGAAGGAATGCCCAATTCTTTCCTAGGGTTAAGCTTAGATTGTGGAACTTTGTGGCTTCCAGATAAGTGACAGTGCCTACCGTATTTATCCTATATCATCATGACCCTAAAATCAGAGTGAACATTCAACAGACAGCAATCAAAGAAAATAAGTAATGATCCATCATAGCTACTCTCCTCACTTGGTGGATCCTGGAGTAGCGTAAGAACATAACTGCAAAATATAGATTGACATCTGACTGACTAACTGACCTAGTCAACATTTTTTATTGTTCCTTGATTCAGTTTGATTCTCTTGATTGGCTCGATTTTTTTGATAGGCTTGATTGCTTTGATGTGTCTGGTTTTAGTTAGTAGATGACTCATATAAGACTGACCTGTCTGGTTTTGAGCGTATCCATCACTATGTAAGATGATTGATATGATTGATTCATTGATTTTGATCATTTTTAGTGGCTAATCAAGCTGTGTCAGATGGGCCTAATGCTAATTCGTAAATCTCATGGTTGTGACATTTGATAGATTAACTTGGTCGCCAGTTTGCTTGCTGATAGATTTGATAGATTGATAAAGCTGTGTCAAATGGGCCTGATTCTGATTCACAAAGCTCATGATTGTGACATTGATTAACTTGGTGTGATCTCCTTTTTCTCTATTGATAACCGATTTGGTTTATTGCTTGGTATTTTGCAATTTGTTGATTGTTTTTTTTTTTTTTTTTAAGATTGATTTTCTCAAGATTTTTTTATCTTTTTAGGAATTTTGATGAGTTTTCTAATTTTTTAGGGATTTTCTTAGGACATTTAGAATCACCCCCTAGTCTGGTGGACCAGTACTAATCATGGATAAGTGTTTGGTGCTCAGAGGGGATTGTGCTTCTGGATACATCTTGGGTATTCAGTCTTGCATGCGTAGTTTGCTCAAGCTTTTGGAGTTTAGTGATGGTGAAGCTGGATTTGAACACTTGGCGCATAATTTCTAGGTTTTCACCAAGGTACTTACTCAATAGCGCCTATTTTCTAGGTTTTCACTGAGAGAATGATTTTTTTTTTCTTTACTTTTTTACTTTTTTTACTTTTTTGTTGTCGCTAAGGTGCCTGTTTTCCAGGTTTTCATCAAGGTAACATTTATATATGTTTTTTGATTTTTTTGGTATTTTTTGGATATGTAGATAGTTGCCTTAACCATTTAGACCTCAAGCATAGAACCTCTTGAGGTGCATTTTTTTTATGTATCTAGGGAGTTGATCTCCTTCTGGTGTCGCCAGTTGGTATGCCCCACTCTAGGTAGAGTTGACAATGACATATGGTCCTAGCCAGTTAGGCTCGAACTTTCCTTGTTTCACTCACTCTACTTGGTTCTTTTGATTTTCCATGAGGACGAGGTCTCCTATCTCAAATGTTCATGGCCTCACCTTCTTATGATAGTTCCTTCTAAGGCGATTCTGATAGCCTTGTAAGTGATTGAATGCATTTTGTCTTCTTTCATCTAGTAGTTAGTCTTCATCTGAAATCAGGTTCTTTAATGATATCCTTAAGGATGGGATTTCCACTTCAAGGGGTAAAACCACATTTTTTTTGTAGACTAGGGCAAAAGGAGTGGCTCCTGTAGGTATTCTCATGCTAGTTCGGTATGCCCATAGTGTGGGACTAAGCTATAAATGCCAGTCTCACCTTGATTCATTCACTATTTTCTTCAAGATCTTAAAAATGGTCTTGTTTGTCACTTCAGCTTGGCCATTCCCTTAAGGATAATAGAACGAAGAGAACCCTTGTTTGATTTGGAATTGTTCATATAGTTCTTCCACATCTTTTTTTTGGAAGGGTGTATGGTGATTTGTCAGGATGGTTTGAGGAATCTCGTATCGATGGATGATGTGGTTGAGTATGAACATTGATATCTAATTTTTAGTTATGTAAGTGAGGAGAATTTCTTCCACCCACTTAGTGAAGAACTCTATTGCTGCTATGATGTATTTGTGTCCATTTGCTGAAGAAGGTGTAATTTCACCAATTAGGTCAAATCCCCACATAGAAAATGGCAATGGTGAAGTGATAGGATTTAGTTCTTGGGCCGGTACATGGATGAGGTCTCCATGAATTTAACACTACCTACACCTTTGTACATAGTTATTTGCATATGTCTCTACTGTGGGCCAATAGTATCTCATGCATATGAGATTTTTAGCTAAGTTGTTACCACCTTCGTGGGTTCCACAAATTCCTTCATGTACCACGTACATAGCTCTCCGGGATTCCATGGAAGTGAGACATCATAATAGCATTTTGTCTAGACTTCATTGATAAAGAGTAGTTGAGAGGATGGTATACCTAGAGGCTTGGTGGATAAGGGACTTTTTCTGGTTTCTAGACAAGTTGGGAGAAGAAACTAGTTTGGAGGTAATTATATACATCATGCTACCATGGGGTTTCAGGACCAACAAGGAGGCATGTTGATTCTGTGATTTGTTCTTGGTGTGATGGCATCATGAGTTGCTCCACTAGAAATTGGAATCGTGTTTCATTGCCTGGCATATCGATTAGTGATGCTATGGTAGCCATTGCATTTGCCACTTTGTTTTGAGATCATGGTATTTTCTCAAAGAAGATGTATTGGAAATTGGTGCGCAACCTTTCCATCTATGCCCTATATGGTATTAGTTTCTCATCTTTTGTCATATAATCATTTTTGACTTGGCTAATGACCAACTGTGAATCTATGTAGACTTTAAGTTTCTTGATTCTCCATTGAATTATTGTCTTTAATCCAATGACCAGTGCTTCGTATTCTACTATGTTGTTTGTGTGGGGGAAGTTGATTTTGAAAGATTTTGGAATTACATCATTATTTGGATTGATAAGCACTATGCCTGTCCTTGCACCATGGTTTGTGCATGACTCATAAAAGTATAGTTGTTGTACCTCAATCACTGGTTGTAATGTCATAATAGACTCATCAAGAAAGTCAAAAATGATAGGCTAATGATCCTAAATAGGTGCCTCTACTAGTTGATTTGCAATCACTTGCCCTTTAATAGATTTTCTATCTATGTACTCAATGTCAAACTCACTTAAGATTATTATCCACTTTGCAAGTCTTCTAGTGAGTGTTGCTTTGCTTAGGAGGTACTTTAAAGGATCAATATGTGCTATCAACTTTGTTTGGTGACTCAACATGTAATGCCTCAGCTTCTGGGAAGCGAAGACAACTACAAGGCATGATTTTTCAATTGGCATATAGTTGAGCTCATATTCTACCAATGTTCTACTTAGATAGTAGATGGCTCTCTCCTAACCTGTGTCATCATGTTGTGCCAAAAGTATGCCTAATGTTGATTCCATCATTGAGATATATAGAAGCAATGGTCTACCTTGGACTGGTGGCACCAATATTGGAGACTTGAGTAGATAGTACTTGAATATTTGGAATGCTTGTTTGCATTGTTCTATCCATGTAAATTTTATTTCTTTGTGTAGTAGATGTTGGAATGGGTGGCACTTGTCTGCTAACTGGGCTATGAAGCACTTGATTGATTGGAGCCTTCCTTGTAACCCCCTTAGTTGCCTTAGGTTGGTCAGTGGTGGCATGTCCAATATTGCTTTGACTTTCTCTGGGTCTACTTCAATGCCTCTATGGGATACTATGAACCCTAGTAGCTTCCCTGCTGTGACCCCGAATGCATATTTCTTTGGGTTTAATTAGACCTTGTATTCTTGCATTCTGTCAAATATTAGTCCCAATACTTGTAGATGATCCTTTCGAAGCATTGACATGGCTAGTATGTCATCAACATAGTTTTCCATTGTCTTGTGGATGAGATCATGAAAGATAGTTGTCATGGCCCTTTGTTATGTTTCTCCGACATTTTTAGACCAAATGACGTGACGTTCCAACAATAAGTGCCCCAAGGACATGTGAAAGTCATTTTATGTTGGTCCTCTAGTGTGATCCTTATCTGATTATACCCTAAAAGTCCATCCATGAGTGATAGCATTTGATGTCCAATAGTTAGATCTACTATCATATCGATGTTAGGAAAAGGAAAGTCATCCTTGGGACAAGATTTATTAAGATCTCTAAAGTCTGTGCAAATTCAAATCTAACCATTGTGCTTTTGTGACTGGTACCAAATTAGATATCCAATCTATGTATGGGATCAGTCTTATGAACTTAGCATCCAGGAGATTTTTTAATTCTTCCTTGACTAGTAATGCAACATGGGAGTGCATCTTTTGTAGCTTCTGTTAGACATGTTTGGCATTGGGTAGCAATGAGAGATGATGCAGTACAAGCTTTGGATCTAATCCTAACATATCTAAGTAGGACCATGCAAAATTGATCATCCTTTCTTTGAAGAAACTGATGAATTGTTCTCTCTCCTTCGGGGTGAGTGATTTTTCCAAGTAGATGTTCTTTGGGTTCTTGCCATCTCCCAAGTTGAATTCTTCTATTTCTTCTGCTAATAATGCTGAATTTTCCTCTGTCAAGGGGAGTTCCTTCTTTCCATCTTCTAACGCCTCAGTGAGGTTTTTACTAGAAGATACGTCTTGTTTTGTCTTTTTATCATTTTTTGTGTCAGTAAGCACCTTTCAGTTTTCACTTACTGATGATTCTTTTTTTATTTTTCAATTTTTTTTAATGATTGGAAAGAGGGGTTTCCTCCCCAAAGTATGTTGTGTTGGAGATTTGCTTCTGTGCAAATATTTGACTGTATATTTGTCATTGATGACAACATATACTATATAGCAGTGAACTGTATTCACTTTTCAATATGGATATGTGGAAGCCTTGCGTGGTTTTTTTTATGTTTCATATATATTTACTATACCATGTACATACATGCAGATTTAGATGTTCAGTAATGGTTGAGTTATGTTACTCTGTTTACCAGACACAGTTTCAGAAGATTATTCTCAAAAAGCCGATAGTAATTTTATTGATTCTTCAGTTGCATCTATCTATGGGATATGCATGTTCAGATTCATGTTTAGTTATGATTCTATGATAATTAACCAAAGGCACTAATTTTGTTTCATCTGAAGCATGATATTTGGGTAATTTTGGTGGAGCCGACTATGTGAAGTGATGCATCTATTCAGTTTGAGTTGCGTGGTTCTAATTATGTTGCATGCTTGGTTTGGCCGACTAAAGAAGAATTGAAGGAATTCCTAATGCTGACAAAGATCATATCTTTTGGAGATGATACTTATAGTAGTTTATTTGAAGATCACCAAGTGTGAATGACAATAAAAGAGATAGAAGAAGGATAGAATAGAATGCTAATTGTTTTGGGATAGTAGAGCCATTTCATTCATCAGATAAAGATCTATGTGAAGAAGCAGAGATTATATATACAATTCAATGAAACTGATCAAGATAGTAGGTCTACTCAAATAGTTCATTATCAAATATAGTGTGTATCTATTTTCCTAAAGGTTGTAGCCTTCATCATTTTAGCAGTGAGCTTTTGGACAGTGAGTCCTCACCCCTAACAGGGTTATTTGTAAAAGACTCCTTACAGGGTCAGACCCTTAACTAGGTCACTATACTTATTTCTTTATAAAGATCAACTCCTAACAAGGTTGTAAGATCTTCTAACAGAGATTATTATACTTAAGTATAGTTATTTTTGGGTGCTAATTACCACTGGGGTTTTTACCTATTTTGGTTTCCCCGTAACCAAAATTGTGGTATTCTATTTTGTGTTATCTTAAATGTGTATGTGCTTATGATATTTGGTAATTAATTAGAGGAAATAATTTAACTTGCTGATAACTGCTTCACCCCTCCTCTTAGTTATCCCTTGGGACTATTCAAACAATTGATATCAGAGCCAAGTGCCCCCGAGAGAAAGCCTAACAGCTTAAGGTAGATCAAATGGCGTACTTTAGGAAAGAGAGTCCTAAGTTTGCTGGAGAGAATTATCTTGACTGGAAGAACAAAATGATAACACATCTTTAGAGAATTTGTTTTGAGATTCATGATATTTCTACTCATGCAATAGATGTTCCCACCATGAAGGACCTTGTAGAAGAAGATTTTACAAATAAACAAAAGGAAGTATTCACTTAAAATGCAATTGCCAAAGAAGTCCTAATAAGTGCCCTATCTGATAGTGAATTTTCTGAGATCAAGAAGGCAGACAAAGCATATTCAATTTGGAAATACCTAGAAGACATGTTTGAAGGAAACATCCAAGCCAAGAATGCGTGCAGAAAGACATGGAAGAAAAGATACAAAAATTTAGAGATGCTACCTGAAGAAAACATCAGAGCTTACAATTAGAGGATTAATGAAGCAGTCTCAAGAACCAGGAACAATGGTGGAAAATTTTTAGAGGATGATATAATGGACAAAATGATGACCACATTGACAGTAGATTATGAAATAAAGATAAACATCTTGGATGAAACCGTGCAATTCTCAAAGGACTTAAAAAGAGAAACCTTGATTAGTAAAATATCAGCATTTGAGATATCAAGATTGAAGACAAAACCTAAAATGGAAACAGCTTTCAAAGCCTCAGTCCATGGTAAGAAATCCTTAAACATCACTAGAAATGTTGAGAAAGAAGAAGTTGATACAAAACTAGAAGAAATCATTGCTATGATAGATAAGAAGGAAAGAAAAGGTAAAGGAAAATATGAAGGACAGCTACCATTTAAATGTTTTTCATGTAACAAAGTTGGCCACTTTGCATCCAAGTGTCCTCCAAGAGTCAAGAAGGATAGATCAGATTAAAAACTCAAATATACTAAGGAATGATATCATGCTAAGGTTGGTGTAACTGATGATGACTCAGGAGAAGATGAAATTGGATTTGTTGCAATTAAGGATAATAAAAAAATGATTGATCAAATATAAATTGAAGATGAAAAGAAAGCACAAGAATTGGCTTTAGTATCACAAGCTGACATCACAACAAACTGTATCATAGATAGTGGGTGTTCACATCACATGATAGGAGACAAAGATAGATTTGTACATCTAGACAAGTACAAAGGTGGCATGGTCAGATTTGGAGATAACACTCCCAAACCTATCATAGGTAGAGGATCTATCACCTTAGATGGAAAGAACAAGACATATGATGTTCTTTATGTTGATGGTCTGCATCATAACTTACTAAGTGTTGGATAGTTGCTAGATAAAGGATATATGTTAGAATTCAAAAAAAACAGATGTATTATAAAAAAAAAAGAAGGAGACATGATTGCATCAGGCTCAAAAACCAAAGGTAATGTTTTTTAGCTTAACTCTGAAGTAAGTTGTTTTGTTGCAAAAGTGGATGATAGTTGGCTATGACACATGAGACTTTGTCATATCAATTTTGACAAAATAGTGAAGATAAGTAATGTAAAGGCAGTAAGAGACCTTTGTAGTATTGCAAGACTAGTTGATACTATGTGTAGGGAATGTGTGATGGGAAAGCATGTGAGGACCTCATTCAGAAGAAAACAGAACTCTGCAGAGAACAAATTAGATCTAATACATATAGACTTATGTGGACCTACTCAAACAAGATTATACTATGGTGAAAGGTATTTTATTTTGTTTGTTGATTATTTCTCCAGGATGATGTGGGTTGCATTCTTGAAAGACAAGTCTGAAGCTTTTGAGAAGTTCAAAATATTCAAAGCTAAAGTTGAAAATGAATCTAGATTAAAGATAAAATGTCTGAGATCTGATAGGATGAGAATTAACCTCTGACAATTTTATTGAGTACTACAAAGAACATGGGATCAAAAGAAAACTAAGTGCACTCAGAACCCCTCAACAAAATTGAATTACAAAGAGGATAAATTGGATAATACTTGACACAACGTGCACTATCATGATTGAAGGAAAAGTTCACACACCTATTGGAGAGATGTTGTCAATACAACAGTCTATACTATCAATAGAATTCAACTAAGACCAGGCACATACAAAAAATGTTATGAACTTTGGTTTGGTAATGTACCTATAGTAAAATACTTCATAATCTTTGGAAGCAAGTGCTACATCAAGAGAGATGATGGTGTTGGAAAATTTGATGCTAGAGTCGATGAAGGTATTTTTCTTGGTTACTCGACTAAGAGCAAAGATTACAGATGTTTTAATTTAAGATTGAAGAAAATCATTGAGAGTGCACATGTGAAGATTGATGAGAAGTTCATGATTCAAGAGAGATATTATGAATATGCACCTATGATTGAAGATGAACCTAGACCTATCAATAAGAATATAGTTATTGAAGAAATATTTGATAGTATTGATGTATCATTCAAAAACCCTGAACCAAGTCAAGAAGAGTCATAGATTACAGATGAGAGTGTCACACATAAAATCTCAAAATACACATCCAAATACCAATCTAAAGAAGATATCATTGGAGATCAGAGCAGTAAAGTCTTGACAAGATCTAGAGAAAAAGGTTCAACTATTGATGAAGAGGTATGCTTACTCTCACAGATTGAACCCTTAAGTGTTGAAGATGCGTGTAATGATTCAGATTGGTAAAGTGCTATGCAAGAAGAATTAGATCAAATAATGAAAAATGACACATGGAAATCGATCCCTAGACCTTGTGACAAGAACATGATTGGAACTAAGTGGATATTAAGAAACAAAATGAATGAAGATGGGACATGATCAGAAGTAAAGAAAGATTGGTATGTAAATAATATGCGCAAAGAGAAGGAATTGACTATTCTGATACATTTGACCCTGTGAGAAGACTGGAAGCTATAAAGTTATTTTTAGCCTATGCAACATTCAAGAACTTCAAAGTATATCAAATGGATGTCAAGTCAGCTATCCTGAATGGTGACTTAAAGGAAGAAGTCTACATAGATCATCCTGAAGGATTCAAACTTTCAGACAAACCAAACATGGTATGCAGACTAAATAAATCCCTCTATGGACTTAAACAGGTCCCAAGAGCATGGTATGAGATACTTGATGGATACTTAAAAAAGGTTGGATTCAAAAAGGGAGCAGAAGATTGCAACCTATTCATCAAAGAAACACCTAAAGGTTTACTACTTGTTGCTATCTTTGTTGATGACATTATCTTTGGAGGTAATGACAAGCTTAGTGTAGAATTTGCAAGAGAGATGCAGAGTGAATTTAAAATGAGCATAATTGGACCTATCAAATAATTTTTTGGATTAAATGTAAAAAAAACAGACAAAGGCATATTCATAAATCAGTCTAAATATGTGAAGGACATATTAAAGACTTTCAAGATGGAAGATTGCAAGCCAGTAAGCACCCCCATGATAACAGGAAGAAAGCTTTCTAAAGATGATGATTCCAAAGTAGTTGACAAGACACTATACAAGTCTATGATTGGAAAACTCATATATCTCACTCAATCTAGACCTGCTATTTCTAATGCAGTTGGCATTGTTGGAAGATTTGCAGCTGAACCTAAACAAAACCACTTAATGGAAACAAAAAGAATATTTAGATACTTAAAGGGAACTATAGACTATGGTTTATGGTATCCTAACTCAGAGAATGTACAAATTCATCTGTTACTGATGCTAGTTGGGTAGGTTGTGTTGATGACAGAAAGAGTACCTCAGGAGGAGCAGTACTCCTTGGAGACAGATTGGTCACTTGGACAAGCAAGAAGCATAATTTTATTTCTCAGTCAATAGCTGAAGAAGAATATGTAGCACCAGCATTGAATTGTTCTACAATTGTTTGGATCAAACAGATGATAAAAGACTTTTGAATTTAGATTGATTATCCTATTGTTATACACTGTGATAACACTAGTACTATCAATAGGTCAAAGAACCCTATGATGCACGCAAAGACAAAACACATTGAAATAACATATCATTTTCTAAGAGAAAAATTTGCAGATAAAGAAGTAAAATTGGATTATGCAAGCACTAAAGAACAATTAGCAGATATTTTTACAAAGCCTTTATCAAAAGATACTTTTGAGTATCTCAAGGAGAAGCTGGGAGTAATTCCCTTTCCTGTGTCTGATTAAAATTTGCAGCAAAATCATCAGTCCTTGGTGACTGATGAATGGTTGACTACTCTACTTCTAGAGTAGTACTTGTGCTTAATAGTATTTGGCACCCTTCGCCATTGATGTCAAATGGGGAGTATATAGTAAGGGGGAGAATATACTCTGGGGGAGTATATAGTCGTGAAAATAAAAATACAGTCAGAGGAGCAGCAGTGAAGAGGAAACTTTGATGAGGATATTGAGAAGATTGTAAAAAGAAAGAGGATACTTTAGGTTGATGGTGTTTTTCATATCATATATTTCCATCAATGTCAAAGGGGGAGATTGTTGGAGATTTGCTTCTGTGCAAATAGTTGATTGTATGTTTGTCATTGATGACAATATATAGTATACAATAGTGAACTATATTCATTTTTCAGTATGGATATGTGGAAGCCTTGTGCAGTTGTTTTTATGTTTCATACATAGTTACTATACCATGTACATACACGTAGATTCAGATGTTCAGTAACAATTGAGTTATGTTACTCTGTTTACCATACACAGTTTCAGAAGATTATTCTCAAAAAGTCGATAGTAATTTTATTGATTCTTCAGTTGCATCTATCTATGGGATATGCATGTTCAGATTCATGTTTAGTTATGAGTCTATGATAATTAACTAAATGCGCTAATCATGCTTCATCCAAAGCATGATGTTTGGGTAATTTTGGTGGAGCCGACTATGTGAAGCAATGCGTCTATTCAGTTTGAGTTGCGTGGTTCTAATTATGTTGCATTCTTGGTTTGGCTGACTAAAGCAGCATTGAAGGAATTCCTAAAGCCAACAAAGATCATATCTTTTGGAGAAGATACTTATAGTAGTTCATTTGAAGATCACCAAGTGTGAATGACAAGAAAAGAGATAGAAGAAGGACATAATAGAATGCTAATTATTTTGGGATAGTAGAGCCATTTCATTCATCAGATAAATATCTATATGAAGAAGCAGAGAGTATATATAAAATTCATTGGAACTGATCAAGACAACATGTCTACTCAAACAATTCATTATTAGATATAGTGTGTATCTGTTTTCCTGAAGGTTGTAGCCTTCATCATTTTAGCAATGTGATTTTGGACAGTGAGTCCTCACCCCTAACAAGTTTATTTGTAAAAGACTCCTAACAGGGTCAGACCCTTAACCGGGTCACTATACTTATTGCTTTGTAAAGATCAACTCCTAACAAGGTTGTAAGATTTTATTTACAGGGATTATTATACTCAATTAAAGTTCTTTGTGGGTGCTAATTCCCATCGGGGTTTTTACCTAGTTTGGTCTCCTTGTAACCAAAATTGTGGTATTCTATTTTGTGTTTTCTTAAATGTGTATGTGCTTATGATATTCTGTAATTAATTGGAGGAAAGAATTTAAATTTTTGATAACTGATTCACCCCCCCTCTCAGTTATCCCTTGGGACTATTTGAACATGCTGATATGTCGAGGTCAATGGAGAAACCTACTTTATGGTCTCATGATGACATTTCCTCTCTAATTCTAATGAAATATGTGATAGCCTCATCATTCTCAAAGACATTTAGATCAAGTGGTCCTTGTTGATCCCACTCTATTAGTTCTCGGTGTATAAGAAATAGGCCCTTGTGTTGGGTTGACTCTATTTGGTTGAAGGGGACTAAGGAGATGGTTCTGACAAACCTAGACTATGATGTGGATGCACCACCTAAGGAATTGTTATCGACATGTTTTTCAATGTAGGGTTGGTCATCAATGGATAGTTGGTCAAATAGGTCATCAAGGTGTATGGTGGTGGCTGACTAAGGGGAATAGTCTGGGATCGATGGTTCAGAGTCATGAAGGGATCTCCACATGTACTCATGGGAGTCATTTTTGCTAGAATGCTCATCAGATGTCCCACTTTATTCATTATCGTCGATGGCTATGGTGAGGTTTATTCAAGTTTTATAGGTCCCCACTTCAGTGGGTAACAACTATTGTAGTATATTTCTTATCAAGATGTGTTCTGGTTTGTGCCCCCGGTGTAACTCTGCTATTTGTTCTTGATCAAATTGTATGTCTTGGGTGATAGGACCGGTTCTTTGTTTCCCATAGCCTAACCCTCTATTATTTCTCTAGGTTGGAGAGAGAGACAATTCCATTAAGCCTTATTGTCTTGCCCCCAGACTATTTGTACCATCATACCCAAATCTTTGTAGCATTGTATAACTATTTCCATAGTTTGATATGGGTAGGGGTTGTTGAAGTGTCTCTTGTGGATCTCGGTACAACCATGTATTGATATCTTGATCAAATGGTTTTTCTTCTACAATGTCTCCCCATCTGACAAAGGTTTTGGGTGGACACCTGAATAGAATAGGCTCTGGAGTTTCTGTTATAATAACTGGTTGTGGCATGCCATATGTTCTTGGGCTCTGAGGCATCTTCGTGATAGTGAAAGCTTCCTGGTAGCTATATTCACCACAACCATTGTTAGTAATGGATATTTTTCCTACTTTCCATGTGACATCCTTGGGAATTGAATTTGAAGAGGAAGGGATGCTTGCATCTTGGTTTGAGGGTACCTAGTTATCAGTGCTGATTTGGACTGCATTACAGTATTGGAAAGGATTTGGATCTCCCTTAATGATGATTTCTTCTCCCTGGTGTGGGAACTTGATGCACTGATGGTATGTCAAAGGTAAAACTTGCATATCATATATCCATGGTCTCCCTAGTAACATGTTGTATCCCAACTCAAGATCTAGGATTTGGAAGGGAGTGTTCTTGACGACTGGACCAATCCAGACAGGTAGAATGATAATACCTTTAGAGGATCTTTCCTCTTCATCGTAAGCTCTGATATTGATCCTCCTTGTGACATCTATGTTGGATTCTGAATAGCCTAATTTCTTGATTAACTTTAGAGTATAGATGTTTAATCTAGCCCCACCATCAACCATGACTCTATGGATAACACTTTTGTGGACCTGGACAAGGAAGTGCAAAGGATCATTATGCAAGGGTTTATGTGGCGACACATCATGGTCTGTGAATGTTGCATGTTTGTTAAAAGCTATATGGTTAACCATAATTTGGAAGCTCTCAAGGGTTATGTCCCTTGGGACAGATACATTTTTAAGGGCTTGGTCAAGTGTTTGTTTATGTTGTGGAGATATGCGCAAGATGTCAAACATGGAGATTTGTGCAGGCATGCGCTTTAGCTGATCCACTAGGCTTGTCTGTGAATCCAAGTTTGCTTGAGGGTTGGTTGGTGTAACAAATGAGGAAGGTGCTCCTTGCAAGACAAATTTGGTACAATGCATGGTTACATCACATTTGTTACCTTGGTCTCTGATAGTGATTGTAGCCACATGGCTATTTGAAGGATTGAGGCAATTGATAACACTATCACTGTTGGCATAAGTATAGATGACCTATTTTGATGGTCCACCAGACCCATAGGTTTTCCCTTTATTGTGATCATGAAATGTGTTATTGAATATAGCATGATTAGTTGTTCCTTTGGTTTAGGTGTTTTTCATGTTGATGACCCCTGTGTCAGTCAGATCTTGTATAACATGTTTCAATCGATAACAGTTGGGTGTTTTGTGTCCCTTCACCTAATGAAACTCACAAAAATCATTGTCATTGTACCACCTTGGTTTAATTGCATCATGTTCATATTCCCTGATTTTTGGGAGAGTGATGTTGTTTGATTATATCAACTTTCATAAAGTTGATTCTATTGACTCTCCCAATGGTGTGAAGTCTCGTTACTGGAATTGAAATTGTGGTTTGCGTTGAGTCTGTTGCTGACTATTTGACATAGTGACCACTTGGATAGGGGGAATTTGAGTTTGATTATATGCTTGTGGAGTGGGAATTGTAGGTTGTTGGTTGGCCATAGGTGCACCTTACAGTGACACTTTGGGTTATGTGTAGTTGACTGTCTTCACATCAATGACACTATTGTTAGTGACATTTTTGTTTTTATTCCACCACTTATCTTTGTCCATTGCATTCTTGTTTGTATTCATTTGAGTAGGATCTGCAAGCACTCCTCGTTTGACTAAGTTCTGCTCATAACGAACTCCTCGTTTGATAAGCCGTGTAAAATTCAGAGCTAACTGCAATTTTGTTGTGAATGACATGTCTGGAATCAAATTGTCAATGAACATGACTGTTAGGTCTTGATCGGGTACATCATACATTATTTGGTTTGTAGTATTCCTCAATCTCTATAGGAATTTTACAAAAGAATCTCCATCCTTTTGTTTGATATCGCAAAGTTTCTTGATACTGACCTTTCACTCGATGTTATGATGGAAGTGACCGATGAACTTTTCAGCCAATTCACCCCAAGCCAGAATGCCATGAGGTAAATGTGAGAACCATTCAATTGCTAGCCCTGCTAAGATTTGTGGGAATAGTCGCATTAAGTATGTCTCATCATGTGCAACTTCAACACAACTAACAAAGAACTCTTAGATATGCTCAATAGGGTTGGTATTGCCCCTATATTTGTCAAATTTTCGTACCGAGAAGTGAGTTGGGAATGGAGACATGTGAAGAGAGTGATCAAAGGGATATGGGTACAAATCCTCTATGGTATAGGATTTATTTTTCCCTTGATTTTGCATATCCATCATTTGGGTTTTAAGGTTCTACAGTTGTTGGATCAACATGTTTGTTTGAGACTGAGGAGAATTGGTGACATTGTATCTCTATGTTGTAGTAGGTATGAGGTTGCATCTCGGTGCCCCTTGAGTAGGAACATAGGAGCACATCCTTGGGGCTTGATATTGATTTCCCAACACATGTTGGGGGCATGTGAGTGGTCCAAGGTTGGTTCTGTTATGTTTGTTGTTGGGGTTGGAGATACTGTTGTTGTTGAAGTTGTGGTTGTTGATGTTAAATTTGAGGTTGTTGTTGTTGAAGCTGGGGTTGCTATTGCTGGGGTTGAGGTTGTTGTAGTTGAAGCTGGGGTTGCTACTGCTGGGGTTGAGGTTGTTACTGAAGTTGGGGTTTCTGCTACTAGGGTTGAGGTTGTTGCAGCTAAAGCTAGGGTTGCTGCTACTGGGGTTGAGGTTGTTGCTACTAGATTTGGGTGAGAAAAGGCGTAACCTTGGGTGGGCATTTACTAAAAGTTAGACCTGCAGAGATGGATCCCTATGGGAATGATGTGTTGACCCCAAGGCTAGTAGGGATTAATTGTGGTAGTGGCATGGTGGAAAAAAGGTTACTTCTTATTGGTGGGATGGAAGGCATAGCATGAGAGCTCGATTGGCCAGGCCATAAGATCGAAGGTGGAGGCATACTAGTGATCATGGGTACACTCAGTTGGGAGCCTGTCATGCTCTGTGGGGAAGATGTGCTTGCTTGGTTTGTGCAATTGGTTTGATTAGGTATCATCTGTGCCAATGTTGGTGTTGTCAAGGATGGGAAGATTTGAGAAACCTCAGGTAGTGTTTGAGAGGGCTGAGTAGTGGTTTGACCCGTGAGAGGGTTTTCGGTCCATATTGTGGACACATTAAATTTAGCGGGGAGTTTTACTCCTTTTTAATTCAATATGGATAAGAAACATTCAGGGTTCCTCTCTATAACAATGTCAACCACTTGTGTGGAATGGGTGTCTTGCTCAATATATTCGAGCTCCTCTTTTGTGATATTTTGGAATATGGCTGACCCACTGGGATTCTCAAAAAGAGTAGGACTGGTATTCTTGAAAGGATCATCCTCTTTCTCTATTTCCCAAGCAAGGAATCTATTGATGTAGGAGTTCTCAGGTTGAGTTCTAGCCATTGACCTTGTGTAAGGCCATCCATGGGGTGTTTGAGACATAGTGTGGTCTAGATTTTGTGACTAAAACAAGTGATATAAAGAAAATAGAAAAGGATAACCTTTCTAGGAAAGTCCAACTTATGTTTGGACAAGGGTAATTCTAAGGATAGATGTTGATTTATCTTGATCTCAAAGTTTTGATGATGCAAGAATAAGATTTGTCAACCTTTGTCTGGGACAAAGTCACTGATAGAGATGATGATGTTTGAGATAATGGGATCAAGATATTTCAATTCTAAACTTTCAAACTAACAATTCTTGGACAATAGTCGTGCTTCCAAAGATGGGATGATATTTAATGTTTAGAGGTTCACACAATGTTTTTCATGTTTTTCTGGGATAGACACTGGTCTTTGACACAAAATGGAGAATATTTCCAAGGCTTCAAGTCAGAATAAAAATGTCTCTAGTTAACTATGGCAAAAATCCACCAATTATGGCAAAGTGAATGGTTGATTGTGGTAATTTATCACCAATTGCAGTAATAAATAGGTTAACTGCGGCAATAAACAAGTTAATTGCGGCAAACTTCTGTCAATTGCAGCAAAATGTGGGCAATTGAGGAAAAAGGGAAATAGTCTCATAAAGACTCCAAGATAGGTCTCATTGTCTGACAATTTTGATATTTTGGAACAGGTTTCTTATTTGCAAGACAGTTTGATGTTGACAACCCTAGGGGTAAAAGTACAAACCTGTGTCACACTTTTATAAAGGAAAAGGACAACAACATTCAAATTTTTAAACGTTAACAACATAAAAGTGGCATTTGTGTTTAGAATTTGAAGATGATGTAAACTAATGAAATGTGTAAAATTTGATGAAGTTTAGGCTTATAATTTTCAAAAAAAAATTTGAAAAAAATTTGACATAATTTTTTTATTTTTGAAGTCCATTTTTTAATTCCTGAAATATGCTAAAAATCCAGGGTCTAGTCTGCATTAAAAAACTATATGCAAATAATATTTTTTTCCTTTGATTCCATAATATGTTTTAGATGACATATATAGCTAATGCATAAAAAAACAAAGATTGGATTTCGTTATATATTTTGTCTGTTATAACTATCCAAAGTTGGTGTTACCTGAAATCAATAGTTTTTAGTTCGCATTCAAATTTCCCTATCAAATCTACACCAGTAAAAAAAAAATTACATATTCTTGAAGAGGACTCTCTCCTCTAGTGTTAAATATAAAGTTTTAATTTTTCTAACATGATTTGTTATTTTTAATATTTTTTGAAT
>MU224097.1:2816381-2832037 GCA_018584345.1 Thuja plicata | reverse complement strand
GAGTTAGATGTAAAATTAATATTATGGTTGGGGTTAGCATTATATCTGAGATCTAACTACACCCTAACTCCTATTAAACTATATCTAACAAAATTAAATTAAAACATATCTAACAAAATTAAATTAATTAAATAACTAACACATTTAATTAATTAAAAAAAAAATATTATATTAATTACATAAATCATTTTATATAAAATCATATTATTTTATTTCTACAATTAAAAAAATAATACTAAATAAACAAAAATAACTATTAAATTAAAATATTTCTTTTAAATTACAACTATTTTCTATTAATTAAACAAAAAATAACTATTAAACAAAGATTTTTAATTAAAAAACAATTATTTAATACTAAATTAAAAAAAATGACTAAAAAAAAACATTAAAATTAAAAAATAAAAAAGGTACTTACCCCTTTCGGCCGGAATACCCCTGTAGCTCTCCTCACAAGCCTGTAGCCGCTAAATGACAATGAGCCGCGTGGGCCTTTTTTTTTCTTATATAAACTTTTGGGGGTCCGATCGGACCCTCCTAGGATGTCCTCTACTATGACACACTATTATACTTTTACCGCTAGAAATTAACACATTTAACTCATTTTGATAGTTTGGATGTTTGATTTGCATTTTGTAAAATGATCAAAGAATAAGCACAACATACACCATTTTTTGAAGAATGAAGACTGACAATGTGCATGTTCTACAACTCTTTCAAGTTGCAATGTTATCACGAGGTCTCAATAATGAACAGTTAGATTAATCTAGGTCAATGGCTTTAGAATACAATATTATAGGCTCAATTCTTGAATGTTTGTTATCTCACACATCAAGTGTCACACTACGAGGACACAAAGGTCCATGACATAGGCACCCATGTTTTTGCCATTGCCAAGTATTATTTTCATGGAGTGAAGATATATTTCACTACACAAATACCTTGGAACACATATGTTGGGAATCTTAGAGAGAAATTATGCAACCCCTTGCACTATAATAAGGTATCTATTTGGAGGTATATCGAGTTGGCCTCTAATTAACAAGGTTGTAGTAACGCTCTGTGGCATCTATCCAATCAGTTTGTACGTGTGTGACTCACTTAAGAGTCTAGTTGACCATGCTGGATCCTTAGGGATATTCACCTGATCTAGACTATCATCAACACACCTTGCCCGAGCTTGGCCAGATATAAAATAAAACTTTGGTTCACATCTTGTTTATATACCGATCAGAAGGATTACCAGTTTAAGGTCGTTCTCTAAGGAAGAAGCACATTCTGCGGACAGGCCTTTCTAGAAATTATAAAGGTGTCTAATCTAACAGATTGTGCAAGTGCACCCAAAACTCAAGACACAAGGCAAATCGATTAAGCTTCAAAAGTTTGAAATGTGAACTAAGCTACACCACCATACAAGCACAAGTATTCAGTTTTAAGCCCAAAAGTAGGTGTTGGTTACTTGTTCAATTTTAGTGCAACAAATTGAGAGATTCTTTGCCTTTGTTCAATTTTAAACTCCACATCAATTTAAGCACCAAATTCCAAAATGTGAGGTGTGAGATGGGTGACAAACACTATTCTTTTTAAACCCAAATCGACAAGTGAATTCCTTTTTGCTTTGTTTAAACAAGTTAGTATCAAAAGGACTTTTGCAAAATGAGAGTATGTGTAACTTTGAAACAATGAATGATACTCACCAACAACTTACCCTTTTTGTTCATTATAATTCATCTAGTCTTGCACAGAAACATAGAAGGTATTAGATTTCTAGATAGGTAGAAAAAGAGTTGGGCTCTGATAAGTAATTTTGCAAGTGATTGCAGAAATGCATGAGAAATTGCAGTAAATAAAAGGTGATTGCGGCATGAATATAGCAATTTTAGAAATGTATTTTCAATTGCAGTAATACATAATCAATCACGGCCTGGATCGGTCAATTGCGGTGGAGTGCTGTCAATTGCAGTATCGATCGGGCAATTGCAGAAAAGTGCAACAAAATAGAGACTCAGAAGACAACATAAAAGAAATGAAAAATCTTGCAATCAATTGTGGTATTAAACCTGTCGATTGCGGCACTATTTCATCAATTGTGGCAAAATACCAGCAATTGCAAAATTACACAGATAACGAGAAAATAATGAAAATTGAGGACTGCAACAGTATGGATGTGGCTGATTGATTATGTATGTCATCTGCAAGAGATATTTAGGTTGTTTTCTTCACGTCGGGTACACCAAAAATGTACACCTCCTTTTGTGATTCATGGTTCCCAAGCTTTCCAAAGGCGGGGGTTAGTAGCACCGGTTTACAATGATAGAAATCAAATACACAAAGCTACTAATAATGAATACTTAATTGTAACTAATAAAATGTACAAGCAATGAAAAGAAAAAAAATTAATGTAAACCCCAAAGTGCTTGAAGCTTCTATTGTCTCTCTCTACTCCTTCTGAAACGCTATTTTTTGATGCTCAGTATTGGTATGGGAAGCATCTATGACTTTAGAAGTGTCAAGAATTTGCTAATTGAAATGGGTGTGTGATCGCAAGATGGCTTGAATGCTAGAACCAAACTGACTGAGTAATGGCACACAAAAGCTTGAAATCTTGGATCTTTCAAATGGTTATGAAGGGTTTATTATATAGGAATTGAGGATGATATGAACGGTCGAGATCAATCCCAGAGATAGGGAGATGAATGGTTGAGATCAAAGGATTATCTCTTTGAAAATAAATGAGTATTTAATTCATTTATGTAATTAAATTTTTCAACATTTGAGATAATTGAATTCCTTTTTATTTAGAATTGCTTTATTGAATGAAATGAAATTAATTTAATTGGAAGAATTTAATTAGTAAGTTTAAATATTTCAAATTAAACTATAGGAAATTGAGTTTAATTAATTAATTAATGGTAATTAATCAATTAAGGTTAATTAATTAAATAAAATTAATTATTTAATTAATTTTGGGAATTTGATTAGACGATTTGGGGAATGAATTTAGAGGAAAATAGATGATTAACTAACGATTAAATAACCATTAATTAATAGATGAAAATTAGTATTTTTAATGTAAAGTCACAAGCCTGTCCATTTTAGGGTGTCTACAATTTTATTCTTGTATCTCCCTCAAAGAAGCCTATTTATTTGTCATATCATCTTAATTTCCCTTTTACTAATAATATTGTGGAATATCAAGCCCTTATTGCTAGACTAAACGCGGCTTTATCCCTTAAGATTAAAAAATCAATATCTTTGGTGATTCACACTTAGTTGTGCAACATATCAATGGAACTTATCAAACTAAGCATGCTAAGTTGACACAATATTGGGAGTTAGCTTTAAGTTTTCTTGCTATGTTTACTTATCATTATATATCATCGTTACCTTGAAAAGATAATAGATATGGAGATGATATGGAAAGTGCAACATCTCTCATTTCTTTAGAGGATAATATTGAAAGTTATAAATTTTCCATACATAATCTTGTCACTCCTTCAATTTCTAAAATTTCTAGGACTAAGACTTGTTGTCTTAGCCTACATTCGGATAAATGGTATTCACGCATCTTTCATTACCTAAAAGATGGTACTTTTTCCTGAATCAACAACATGAAATACTAGATCTCAAATTCAAAATCTTTCTAAAAGATACAATATTCTTTCTAAAATTCTCTATAGGTGTTCTTATGATGGTATTTTACTTAGATGCCTCAATAAATGTGAGATCACTATTGCTCTACAAGAATCTCTTTCAAGATCTTGTGGGGGGCATTTTGGTGGAAATTCCTTAGTTAACAATCTCCTTTGTATGGGATCTTATTGAAAAACTATGGAACACGATTCTTTTGCCTTTTCCAAATGATGTCCTCAATGTCAACATCACAATAGGCTTATACATTCTCTTGCACATGAACTCCACTCTCAAGTAGCTTCATAGACCTTTAACTTGTGGGGTTTGGATCTTATTGGTAAAATATCACCTCCTTCTTCTCAAGGACATAATTATATCATCACAACCACTGATTACTTCACTAAATGCATAGAAGCAATTCCTCTTCACTCTACTACAATTGATGTCATTTGTAATTTTATTCTTGAAAAAATCATTTCTAGATTTGATATTCCATCAACAATAAAATTTGATAATGGTACTCCTTTTAAAAATAAGGAAGTCACAATTTTTTTGGAAAAATACTTATCAAGACACATTTTTCTACTCCCTACTATCCTCAATCTAATGGTCAAGTTAAAGTGTCTAACAAAGTTATGGATAAAATTCTTAGGAATACTGTTAACAAAAATGCTAACAATTGGTATATGCAATAAACCTATGTTTTATGGGATTATAGGAGTATCCACACTGTAAAAGGAACATCTCCTTATAAATTATTCTATGATGTTGATGTCGTTATTGCCTTAGAGTTAGATAATCCTTCATTGAGAGTTTCCTTCAATGGTATAATTGACAATGACAATTAGATAATCCTTCATTGAGAGTTTCCTTCAATAGTATAATTGACAATGACACTTTTAGAGAACAATGCCTACAATAAGTTGAAATGTTAGATGAACAACAAATTAATGCCCTTGAACATATCAAAGCATATCATAAATCTCTTAAAAAATAATACAATAATTAAGTGATTCAATGTTGTTTCTTAGTTGGATACTTGGTTCTTTATGAGAACTAGCATAACGTTAATGATCTACCTCAAGAGAACATAAATTTTAGTCCTAATTGGCATGTTTTTTACATCATCACATAATTTTATGGCTCTAGTGCATATAAGTTAGCTAATATGGATGGTATACGACTTAAGGATCCTATAAATGTTATACATTTGCATCAGTATTGTTGGTTGTATTTCTAGTTTTGAAAGTCTGCCCAGTAAAATTTTGAGGTCCTCAGTCATTTCTATGCTCAAGAGTTGAAAATAGTGTCTGTAATTGTTTAAATACTTCTTCTAATGATGATTCTAACCACACACCTACTGAGATCTGCAAAAAATGCTAAGTCCTAGGTTTTCCTCTGTTCAAAATTGGTTGAAACCCTTAATATCCCGGTCATAAGTTCTATTTCAAAGTTACTTTATCATAACTTAAATCCTTAATAAGTAATGTGCCTTTTAAAATTAGTCTCTTAGTCTCATGAAGCCGAAATAATATTCCATTTTGTTTAGAAACTTATCGAAAAGCCTTTGTCACGTTATCTCCCGATGAAAAGAATATACCTCAGATGATATGGAGACTTAACACAAACCGTCCATCTTAAGTCAAATCAAATGGTGGTCAGGAAGTCTCTGAATAAACTCTGTAGTTTGAAAATCATTTAGCGACACTGAGTTTCCACAGTCACAAAGTCTCCTGAGTAAACCATGATTAAATGTTGGTTTCAATTTTAGTGTTGTTGTTGGGTCGTGGAAGAAATCAAGAGTTATGTGAAAATTCATGAGACTTAGAGACAACTATCAGATGAAAGAAGATCCAATGGTTGGTGCTAAGTCACTAGGAAGGTTTGAAAATTCAAAGAGGTTTCAGTGATTCAGCGGTAATGGTTCAACTGCTGACATGTGTCCAATTCCCTCAAAGATTTAAGCTTCAGTCGTGAAGTCTCTATTTTAATCAAGGGTTACCTGAGGTATTCAACGATTGTGAGACAATAGAGAAATTGATTACCCAGGGTTAAAGACTGGTCAGGGTCAAGCTAAGGGTTGATGAGGAAGCTAAGTCATAGCACATGCAGCTTCATGGCCAAGTACTAATAATAGGTGAACAAGTAGTAGAATGACGTATGGCATATGGTGGGCCCCAGAATGAATGCCTATCACTGAGTCTTAGAATGATGAGTGATTTCATCTAAGGATTAAGAGATTTCATGACAACCATTGATTTTCATCTGAAAAAGTTTTAATCAGATTTCTATCGCTAAGTCTTAGAATGAAACACAAGTTAAAGAAATATTTTCATGACTTTGAAATCCTTTGGTTGTGAAGTCTTGCAAAAGTCCACTAGAGTTAAGACAGGGTTACCATATGTCAGTAGTTGCGGGATCTCATAAGATATCAAGGGTTAAGTTAAAAATCATGATACTTAACATAGACTGTCTGATAAAAACTAAATCCAAAGGTGGTCGTGAAGTCTCAAAATAATTTTCCAAAGTACATAAAGGTTATGAGATTAAATTTTGGTGGTCTAATAAAAAATAGATCCTATGGTGTGTGTTTAATCTCAGAAAGAAACTCAGGTTAAGAAAATCTTTCAGCGACTTCAGTTTCATTCAATTGCCAAGTCTCTAAGCCGAATCATGGTTAGGCCAACGCAAAATTGAAGTTGTAAAGTTCATTTAAAATGATCTAGACCGTAGATTGAGTGGAGATCAGAAGGTTGGCATGGAGTCACTAGATGAATTTGAAAATTTAGATTTTTCTTAGTGATAAAGAGACACATCGTAAGATTGAGACACGTCTCTAAGTATTTAGCAATCCTATGAAGGTCGCGAAGTCTCATAATAAGTTAGGGTTTTCTTTGAAGATCATGAGACTTAGAGACAACGGTTGGCTTAAATCTGATCTAATGATGGTCGCGTAGTCTCCAAGTAAAATTGTAAAAGGAAAGATCTTTCAGCGACTTTGATTTTATGCAGTCGCAAAGTCTCTTAATGGAAAAGAGATAAATTGAGATAAAGACATGGATAGTTTGAAATAATCATGACCATTGATAGAAAAGTGAATTTGAAGGTTAGCAAAAAATCTCAGAAAGAAACCCGGGTTAATGTTAACTCTTGGCGATAAGGAGACAAGGCAGTCATGTGATCACTAAACAAACTGGAGTAAGAACATGGTAAACACCTAAGGTTTCCTTCTGCGCCATGATATACAACAACCAGCTAATGAAAATGAAAGGGTTATGACAACATGTTTTAAAGTATGTTGAGATGTAATTCTTCAAGCCAAATAGATTTGATAGTTCATTCAAAATTGATCACATGTCAACCTCAGATGCCACGACTAGGTAAAAATTGATTTCAATGCATGCAGGAGTAATGGCAGAAGTGACTAACTAGAATTTGTATGACTTCGAATCAATTAGTGCATTGATTTCCCATGAATAAGTAAGTGTTTCCATGTTCATTTTAGATTACCAAGATTTCAAAATATAGAGTGAAAAGTTTCTTAGTTCTCAGAAGTTATCGGAAAAGGATAATTGTGTGAATTCCATAGTAGTTGTAGTAAGAGAACTTATCTTTTAGAAGAAAAGATTTATTTCAGTCCGAATTCAGAATGAGAAAAGATGAGTAGAGTAGTTAGTGTTTCTTCCACTAGCAGGAAAAGTGGAGATGGTGATGAAGATTCAAAGGGAAAAATGAATTATTTAGAGGAATTCATGACTCTATTGCCCAGTTCCAGCCATAACAAAAAGGTGAGTGACGATTTCCTCAATGATGATATGTCATTCATTAGAGACGCTAAAACCCTTGTTTCATCTGGGTATTCACTTTTTAACTATTTCTACAATAATAGTGATGAACCTCTTCCAATTTCAAATCCATGGACCTATGGGTTGGCTAAGTTAGTAGTGCCTGACGTATTTATAGATCTGGATTTAATGCTTGAATTGGCTAGTAGATATGATATTCTATCTCAAACCATCAAGAAATATGATGGAACTACCCTACTTACCGTAAATAGGGCATCATTCATGAAGGCTTTTAATCTGTATTACCCTTGCTCAATAGAGATTAACCTGAAAGCATTAGAGGCTAGATATGTTAGGGAGTCTTTTTCTATGTCCATAATAATTCAGGCTTGTGTGCCCAAGAAGATGAAGAATTACATAGTAGCCATGCCTGGTGTTGCACCCTACTTCTACAAGGACCTTAATTTTTATATGAAATACATTTCATATGCATTGTGTAGAGTGTTATGAGTAGATGGAGGTGCAAAGAGGATAAGTTTAGATATCTTGATGATGGTCTTGGATTTGCAAAGCACGCATGTTAGCACAAATTACAACTACATCTAGTATGTTATAAATGCAATGCATAAAGGGTTTGCTAGTATTCAGAAAAAGGAGAAGGTCCCTAGATTCATGCATTATTCTTTGTTGATGCATCTAATTTTGTTCTTCAACTTCCCTATTATGGATGTAAACTATTTGAGACCAAAATTTTTTCATCAAGGTCAGTATAACCCAGTGCAATTCTAGGTGAAAATATGGAATTACACAACAAGGGATCAAGAGTTATGTGCATTTCAAAACTGGATGGTGAGTCCAATTCTCAGGTGTTCAGGAGTTAATAGGACTAGATTTCCCACCAAAGTATTGCAATTGTTTAGGCCTTGTCAATACATAGATAAGCGGCCAGGAGACCATAATTGGGGGGATTTTATTATGAAAATAATTTTACGATGATAAGATTTTATGGATGCACTCACCCACCACATATCCTCCCTTTTCACATGCCACCAAGGATAGTTGTCATGGAGTTCATATGGCAGTTGATGTTAACTGATAAGGAGCACTTGGATCCTCATAGAAAAGGTACTTTTACTCCCCGACAGTTTAAAGATTACAATTTTACAATTGGTAAGAGGGCTTTGGATTCATTAAACAGTTGGTTAAGCCACTACAGGATGAATGTAGCCTTATATAGGTACATTGAAATAAAAGGCTTTATTAAGAGTGCTAAAAATCTCGTGACACCAACTATTCCCAACACACAAGAGCATGAGTAGTGTATGGAAGAGGATATCATAAGAAATATGTTGGATGATGAAGAGATCACAAAAAGAGTAGATATTTTCAATGCATTGATGGATTTGGAGAGACAAGTCAAGAGAAAAGGGATTCCCTTTGGGGGTTACTTCCCTGATATGACATACTTGCAAAGGTTAGACAAAATGATAGAGTCATATCACACATTATGTGGACAGCTTAAGGATCTAATTGATGAGAAAGATAGAGAGCATAAGAAACATTCTTCATCAGAATATGAAGATGACAGTGGTGAAGAATATTTAGTTCCTAGCCCACCTCCAATAAATCAGCCACATATCACAGAACAATTTGTAGAAGAAAATGTAGTGGTAGATCTCACACAAGAACCCAATACTGAAGTCACTGATGAGACCCCCCTCAAAAAATAGTAAGTACAATTAGGGGAGCAAGTTTATGAGAGAAAAAATAAAAATAAAACAAATCAGACAGGTGGTCTGATCACTGGTGATAGACCTTACGATCATCAGTTAACGAAGAATATTAGAGAAGGAAAGAAGGTTCAAAAGGATGATGGAGACGAGATTGATTTGCCTCTTCAATTGTGCTAGGATGAAATATTGTTGCATTAGGAGCAATTCCTAAATAATGATGAATTCATAAAAATAGAGGAATTAAAAAACTTTCTAATTTGGAATCAGAAACAACAAGTGGTATCATAGTTGCAGATTACTGAAGATAATCCACCATCAAATGAAGCCCTACAAGCCTTACAGGATTATGATCTAGAGTCAGAAAATTTGACACTTGAAGAGGCTACGAAGTTGGTCAAAGCTAGTGGCATGTTGTTATTACCAGACTGGGATCTTGCATCAGCCTTTATTATTGATCAAGTCAAGACGTAACCTGATGTTAATTATTCATCAGAAACACAGATTGGTGACATGATTAGGAGATTTGGCTACAATCCAAAATCCAAAGCTTTAGCAATGTGGAGTTTAGCTCCAAATAATCAGAATCCTTCTCTGATTAATGTACATGAGAAGATGGAGGGGGGCAAGATAATTTGGTCTATCCAGAATACATGAGATTTGGAGATATCTCAGGTTCTTACCCATTTTTCCCAGTTGAACCAAGCTAAAACTGAGAAAATATCACAAAGATATGAAAAATTGTTTAGTGAAACCAGTGATATAGCCAAAGACATGGATTTGGGCCAGATAAAAATCCATGCATTAGAAAATATTTTGGCTGAATTGACTCATCAAATATAAGATATGCCTGAAGTTGTCCCTTCCCAACCAAAGCTAAGTACAGATGCTGAGATCCAGACTGATGACACAGGGGATTCACCAGTAATAGAGAAAGCAATCTTGGAACACAATAAGGTTGTCTTGGAAGCTTTAATATAGATTTTTCAACATAGAATCAGTATCCTGAAGGATAAGGTTGACTTAGTGTATAAGGCATACAGAAAACTACCTGGTTTACAAATGGAGGAAAACAATTATTTGTCAATATTGAATCCATATTTTACAACATGGTCAATCAGGGTTCAACTTTTTGGAAGATTGGCATCTCTACAACCTCATAGGAAAGACCTCTCGAAGATTGTGTGCCAAGTGGGAGAGGAGATAGATCAGATCACTACTACCTTTTCCTTCTTCAAAGGTAAGGTTAATTAGATAGAGGCTAGAATTAATATGTTTTGTTCTAGGTACAATAGGTTAATTCCCTCAATGAAAGGAGAATATGATCAAATTAAAACCATGGAAGTGTGGAAAGATGAGTTTGACACCTTATTGCCTAGTAAGGAGGCATTTATCTCAGATGATGGCACCTTGGACATGCAAAGATTCAACAACATTTTGGATGAAGCTATCAAAGCTGAAATACAATTAAACAAGTTTGTAACAGATATTAAGGTGATAAAAGATGCCAGATGGGAGTGAAAGAAGACACAAATCTAGAGCACTCAAAGTTTTAGTTCGCCCATAGAGGCAGAGGTAACAAAATGGGACACTCTCACTAAGCCCAAAAAGAAGAAGGTTGCAGCAGTTGATCTAGATGTACTGGACGAAGAGTAGAGAGGACACCTGGCACCTGATCTCTGAGCATAGGGAGGATAAATATCTCAAAGACTAGTGTAAGTTAGCCTAAAATGGCAGTCACAAGGTCTTGTTGCAACTACATGAAGGTATCCAGAATATCAACATACAAAGGTGCCAGCTTTTGAAGATTGAAGATCAAACTTAGTTGTTAATTGATTTTGTCTTTCCACCGTCAAATGGACTAACTACAAAATTTTTCTTTTAATGTCCTTAGGGTTAGCTTAGCCATATGAAGATTGTTACTTTCTCAAATTTTGAGGATTCCAAGATGGCTAATGTTGGGTATATATAGCAATTTGTAATGTATTATTAAAGATGGTGAATTTACAATTGCAAGGCAGACTTAATATTTTGTCTAGTTCTTTAAGCTTTCATTTAACTTGAATCTACTGAATCAAAAAGTTATTAATGAAATACAATGGAATCTCCACTTTCAAATCTATGGTATCTTTTTATACTTATTTGATAACCTTGTATGTTTAGTTTGTTAACAATTTTAGACATACTATTTATAAGGTAACTGTGTGATTACTTACTAGTTTCTTTCAAGGGGGGAGTCAATCTTATGAGAAATTCCAAAGGGTTGGGTGTCAGTACAAAAATTTGATACATGGATGTGAGGAAAGTTTGTAAGGCATTTTGTCTGGGGTTTTAATTGTGTTCTTATTAATTGTTTTGTTGTGGATTTTTGTTTCATTTGACTCTTTGCTCAAGATTAGGAACTAGTCTAAGTTCTGACAAGTGGTTTTCATCATCAATTTCAAATCAAATTAACCTTTTACTTTCTTGTGTATTAATAGCGTACATGTTTATTTGATTGTATTGAGAAGTACAATCTATTGTGTTGATTCCTTGAAGAGAGAATCAATAGGTTATCCTTCCTAGGTCTGAGACTAAAAAAGAAGAGGGATGAATGTCCTTGTTGCACTGACAATATCTCTTGTTAAGTTCATGATTTGGCTTATTAAGCTCTGCATTAGCTTATTAATAATCATATTCAAGGTGTGTATTCGACTATTGTAGTTTAAATAAAGAGTGAATCAGTTTATCCACCATTGAATTACTAAGAAATAGTAATATGGAAGTAGGTATACCTGCCTAGTTCTGTGGAACCAAAAGTGAAGAAGGATAGCATCCTTGTTAATTATCCTTTTTTTCCTATGTGAATCTGAAGTTGGGAATCTAAGAGTCAAGCTTGAATAGCTATAAATAGATTCAACAAGAAAAATAGCTAACAAATTGGCGACTCTACTGGGGAACATGTAAATATCCTAAAACTATGTTTATTAGAGAGTTAATCCTTGTGGTGCTATACATTAGTCTATTTTTCTTACTAGTTGTGAGATTGAGTTTATTATGTTTATCTATTTTTGTGCACTGCATGAAAGTTATGATCCTGAAAATGATACAAATATTGTCTCACGTAGATTGAATGGTGGTTCTAAGTTCTTTGATACGCCCATGTTCATATTTTTGAAGATATATTTCTAGAAGAAAGTGAATCTGCACAAGTGCATACAACAAAGGATAGTGCTCTCATGATTACATATTTGGCCAAGGTGAGAAATTACTGTGAAAATATCACATAAGGGCTTTGTTTAGACTTATTATTGTGAAGCAACGTCTAAGTTGGGACTAGATTCTCAGCTATATTTCATTTATTTATGCTTTGCAAAGAGGCGGCGACTCTAAATTTTTGTGCATTATAGTGAAGTTTTCATATTGAGAATATTGAATACATTTGTCTACCTTAAAAGATGAGTTGACAAAGAAATACTAGATCATATTTCAAAGATAATCCTGAGAAGGATATTGGAGAAGAGCTCCATACACCTGGGAGGAAACAATGGTCAAAGAGAGGTGGTTCTAAACATGACTCCCCAAGTACCTCTAAGGGGATAATTGAAACCCCTGTCCCTAAAAGAAGGTCATCTTCTTTTGAGGATTTTGAACAATCAAGGCCTATAGGTCCTAATCAAGCCGAGACATCTTTTGATCCTTTAAGAGAAGGAGAAACAAAAGATGTAAGGTTTTTCCCTACAGAAGAAAACCTTGCTCCACCTGAAGAAACATCTATTGTTGAGACAACTTCTTATTATTCTGATCAATTGAGAGATGAGGTTCTAGCTTTGAGAAGAAAGAAAATAGAGCAAGAAATAGAAATATCAAATGCAAGGAAAAGGCATGAGTAGGATTCGTATGACTTGCTGATAGAAAGAGAAGAACTCTTGGTTGAAATAAGGAGAAATGACCTCAAGGCTAAGAGCCTAAATGAAGAGGTTAAAGGCCTAGATAAAGATTTTTTTGGTAGTCTTGATGATCTAAGGAAAAAAGGCTGAAAATCAGAAATAAAATTCTGGCAGAGATGAGTTTGAAAAGGAAGGACCTGTCATTAGACAACTGCACACATATGAGGTTGAGAAAAGTGAAAATCCTGATTCAAACACTAAGGATGTCCCCAAAAAAGGTAAGAAAAATATTGTTGGTATTACTATAAGTGAGCCTAAACAAAATGTGACTATCCCTTCAGGAATGTCTCCAATTGATTTAGAGATTGAACTAGCCAGAAAGGCTAAGGAGGACCTAGCCAAACAATTAGAAAAGTTGGAGTTGGAAGCTACTACAACTGACATGAGAATGAAAATTGTTGTCCTACATGATACTACCAACACTATTGCCAGTAGTTCTATGTCTGTCAACCATGGGATGCATCAACAAGATCAGTCTACTGGTTCTGGCCCAAATACTCAAAGTGTTGGTCCTGGAACTCAATTTGTTGGCCTAAATTCAAATACTCACACTTCTGGCCCAAATGTAGTTTCTCAATCTACCGGTCCCGGTCCTAATTCTCAAATCTTTAACCTAAAACATAATGTTCCCCCACCAATTCAAAATCAAAGAGGGATAGTTGGACCAAGTGGCAACAATGTGTTGGGTAATTTTGAAAGAAGACCTGTTCACATGAGTAGATATAGAGCTCTTTTATTTGAAGGTATTCTAGGTCACCCAAATGTGATCCCCAATAAGGTAAGAGACAAATCCCTAAATTCACAGGAAATAATTTCATTACTTGTGAAAAACATTTAAAAGCATTTAGTGACAAGATAACTGATTTTGAAATTGAAAATGAAGATGTTATCATGAAGATTTTTTTTAATTATTTAACAGAAGATGCTAGGGATTAGTTTAGAAATCTACCAAATGATAGCATTTCCAGTGAAAACCTTAGTGGTGATTATTCTCCAATTGGTGAATGTTGCATGTCAGTGAGCGGGGAATTGGTGATTTTTTTCATATATCAGGTTGACCCTATCACCTGACAATTATTAATATTGGGACCAATGCCTGAGCCCATCACTTTATTTAATTTTCTACTTTTCTTACACATCATTACCAATGGAATCTAATTTATGGTCCCTGTAAATTTTGAAAATTCACCTAGAATTTATACGCGACCCAAATGGACGGCCTATATTTGCCAATAGTTTTATACATTTATATTTATAGGCCGCCCCAAATTTGCTTGGAATTTTGTGGATGCATGTCTCAACCCGACCCAAAATCGCCAACTTTATTAATCATTCCTTTGTATTGGAAAACCCATAATCACCTCGCAAATAATGCAAGACATGTTAAAATTACGCGGGCTTTGCCAAATTTGTATACCTTGACCTAATACCTCCCACCAAATTTGCCAAATAAGGATAGTATAAAAACATTTGATCGATAGAAAAGTTTCAGACTATTGAGTGCTATTGCATACTGCATTGGTGAGTACCGACTGCAATTTAATTTAAGGCAAAGGTAAGTGATACTTATTCTGTAACTCTGGAATTTTGAGTTCATTACTATTTAGTGATAATTGGTAGCCAGTTAGGGAACACTGGTGACAGGGAGACCTCAGACATGATTTTAGGGCCAATAAATCTAGAATCATATTTATATATATTATAGTCTATTGTCACGTCTTCAACAATTTAACATTTTTTTTTTGCAGTGGAAGTAGTTGGAGAATGGAAATGTTGAACAAAAATAAGGGTAACAAGAATAAGGGTAAGGCTCCTGCAAGTGGGGAAAGCCAAGAGAGGCCAAAAAAATGTAGAACCTTATCATCATACTATGGTCATGGTGTTGGAAATGTTTCTGTCCAAAATCGGGAAGCTGCTTCATCACAAGTAGATTTTGAAGATTCACAACCTGAAACTACATGACATATTGAAGAGGTAGGTGAATGTGATATCTCAGATCATGATGAACTTGAAGAGGATTTTCAGTTAAATACCCAAAGTATCCATAATGATATAATTGACTTGGATGAGACTGAGAATGTTAGAGATGATGATGGTGCAGGGAAAAAGAAAAGAAAAAACAATTCAAAAAATGATCGGAAGTGGGAGTTGTCGAGGAATTTTCAAATAGAATGGGTGTCAAATTATCCATTCATTGAACCACTGGACAATCCAATTGAAGGTCAACCTCTGGTAGAATGTAGATGTAAGATTTGCACCAAGATAAATAAGAAGGAAAAGAGGTTGCAGTTAAAAATTGACACCATAGAGAAGCATCTAGGTAAAGTTTACGAAAAGAAAACCATAGATGGAGTTAAAAAACCAGTGATAAAATGGAAAATAAAGGATGAATCTCTGCATGTTAGGAATGCAGAATTATATGAATTTTAGCTGAATATACAGACAAATCCTTCTCAAGTTAAAGGCTCTATTGAAGCTTGTTTTGGAAAAGCATTGGAAGTAGAACTAATGGGAAAAGTTGTTCAGTTAAGTGTTGTTTTTAATATTTTGAGTAGAGGGTGTCCTATGACAGACTACCC
>MU224097.1:2795094-2806685 GCA_018584345.1 Thuja plicata | reverse complement strand
TGTCAAATAAATAATGTTAAATAAATAACATGTTGTCATACATTAACAATTTAACATTTGTTTGGTTCATTTTCAATTTCACAAATTATAAAATCACATATGTCATGACTCACACATACATATTTTATAATTAAATCCATTAAAACAAACTGAAATGAAGTTGCAAAGTTTTCATTAATATTTTCTATAAATTTACAATATTGAGAATTTCAGACTTGGAGACTTTCACAGTTTCACTTGAAGTCCTTACAAAACTTTAAAGACAAAACCTACAACCTACTATAGTGAAAATTTCAAAATTTTTAGGCAGAGGCCATAGGGACATAACACTAAGGATTTTCCCCTCCATCTAAGTAGAACTTTCTAGAGACGACAAGCTCTACGAATTCATACAACCATCCGTAGTCCAACAAGTCATCCAACATAAACCATTTGTGAAGAAAATCCCTACCAATCTGCGCCCATTTCCTATGGTGCATCAACTGCTGAGCATCCAGGTTCAAAAGAAAAGGTTGAATGGCCACATCTTCATCTGACTCAAAAAGCTTGTGTATATCACTTTCCCAAGGGATCCCCACCCCTAATTTTGCATAAATAGCAACCTCAATGACGTCACCTAGGAATTCATGTTTGAATAGCTTCCTTAACAGAAGGAGCATATCCACCTTCTGTCCCCCGAGGTCCAAAAGAGATGCCAAAAAATGGGACGTAATGTCTGTGTTAACTCAGTACCTATCGACATTTTCCAAAAATTGATGGCCTAGCACCATCCTCACAACCTCATTTGTGAAGGCTCCAAACTCCTTACAAACTGATTCAAGGGTTTAGTTTGAGACCGGGCCCAAAAAGGCCTTCTGTTCCTCCATAGATGTGCTTATCAAATGGATAGGAGTGTCCATCATAAAAAAACAACTACCACAATATCTGAAATTATACTAATACAACCTAAAAACCAAAACCTGAGGTAATCTTTCAAGCACTAGCAAAGGCAGACCCAAACCAAAGGAGAATTGAAGAAGAAGGAAACGTAGATCATCTATAAATAGCCCTTAATTATTTCTCTAACCTAATTAATTCATTTGTCCTTCAAAATTATGTAAATCTTTCATATTAAAAGTACGAGTGTGTGAAATTAGAAATAGCCAGATTTAGTGTCAGTGATAAAACATTTCTTTTATTAATGACAACTGTGATACATTATCAATCATCCACCTAAACAGATGTAAGACTTGATACGTGTAAATAGTGATGTCATTAAGTGATGTTGCATTAATTAGATAATAGTTATGGTGTAGATTAATTAAACTTCAACCATTCATCTAGGATCATCAAACGGTCTCAAATAAGACATTTAACATTATAAAATGATGGATGTTACTATTAGGTTGTGTGTCGATGTGAATTTTTGTGCCTATGGATACCAACATGTGTTTAATCTGCAAACAATTTATTAGTTGGCAATGGCCCACATGACGCATTGACAAGTCCCATCTTTTGAAAATCACCAATAAAATATTTATTTTTCCCATACTTAACGATAGATTAGCCAAAAATATATATATTTTTTCAAAAGGCACATAAAATTTGCCAGCACAAATATTTTTTTCCCTTCAACAAAAAATCATTCGCCTCATATATTATAATGTATTTACTTCAAAAGAAAAAAATGTCCTCACACAATATATATTTTCCCCACATTAATGTATTACTCGCCAGGATTTTATGGAATTTTCATTGGGCAGGGAAAAAATTGCCTTCGCCTTTATATTATTTTCCTAATTAGGAAAATAAATTTGCCATCATCAAGAAAAAATTTCCCCTAGATTAATGTGCAATTTGCCAGGATTTTACACTTTTTCCTAGGATGGGGTTTCTTAAAGTTATCCCTGAGCATTGCATCTTGGGATGAGTTTGTAAAGTATTTTAGGGAACAATACAAAGAACATGTCAACTCTAGATATATGCTGAATGAATTCAATAATATCCAAAAATTCCCTAATGAGTATATGGATAATTTTAACAATAGATTTCAAAAGGCCATGAATAAATTATTCCAACTCCCGAGGTTAGATGAGGAAGTATGTCTGACAACCTATATTAATGTTGCTGATGGTAAAATTTTCTATTTTCTCAGAGAAAAAAACCCATCATCCTTAAGAGATGCATACAAAATAGCTATTGATATTGAAAGCAATAGAAGGGCATCAGGAAAATTGGGAAAAATGGAAGATAATAAACTTTGGAAAGAAAAGGGATCAACCAACAAAACTGTCAAAGAAGAGGACACAGTTGATAAACTGGTGAGTACAGTAAAAGATCTTGCTGCCAAAATGGACAAAAATGACAGGGGAAGATACTATGATAATAAATACCCCAATCAAAGGTTTGATAAATATCCTAACTTGAGAGACTACCCATACAAAACAAATTGGAACAACCGCAAGCCAGTCCCTAATGGGAAAGATAACCCAAAAGCCAAGGAAACTCCTGATCCTCTGAAAAGAAATAGTGCAAATTATGTTGAAAATACTCCTTCGTGTGATGCTTGCAATATGCCAAAATCTTCATATCAATGTGTTTTAGCCCAAGCCGTGTTTTATCATACAGAAGAGAGGGATGCAGGACAAGAAGGCCCTACCATTAATATTTTTATAGTAAAGAAACCCTATCCATGGTTTTTAGATAGTGATTCACCTTCTGATGATTTGTACAAGGAAGACAATTTTTATCTAGAACATCAATCACAAATTGTACCTTGTCAAAGTGATGAGGTTGATATTGTCTCACAAGTAACTATAAATACTATAGGAAATGACAAATCCCATTCTCATTTTAAAGCTCCTACTGATGAGGAAAATAGATCTTTGACTGTTGCAGCCATTAACCAAGCCAAAAATGCATATTATCTGAGAAATAGAATAGTGCAGCTAGCTCAAGGTTAATCTAACCTTCCCTATGTCAGAAAGGATTCCCCTCAAGATACTATAGATTCTCTTGTCAAGGAGAGTAAAGATAAAAATTCTTTGAGACAAGTAGGGCCTTCTTCTGGTCATGCTGAAAAGGAAGAAGAAAAGGAGGAACAAATAGCCAATGATAAATCCAAGAAAGGTAGTTAGATGAGTGATGTATCTTCTGAACTACCCCTGTTTTACATGAAACATGCTTAGACTCAAATGAATTTTTTTTTCCCATTGATGGATATGTTGAAAATAAAAGAACATAAAGAAGCTGCATTAGCACTTTTAAGAGGGATTGATGATTTCTTTGTGCCAAACCAAGATAAAACATCTTTGACTTCAAATGATAGTAAAAAGGAAAGTCCACTTGTCAAGGAAAGAGAAGAGCAAGTGAAAGGAAAAGAAAAGGGAAAAGAATTTTCCAATATCTTCATTGGTAACATAATCACCCAAGAACCGTTATCTCTTGACCCATTTTATGTCACCTTGATGGTTAAAAATTTCTTAGTAAAAAATTGCATGATAGATTTTGGTGCTACAACAAACATAATGTCTTATCATGTCATGAATGAATTGGGCCTTCAAGTCACCACCCCTATAGGAATTTGTTATGCCATGGACAATAGGGAAGTTCTTTCGATAGGAATATTGAAAGACATTGAAGTAAAAAAAAAAAATTCCTGAAGCAACCTACAGTATGAACATAGTTGTTGTAGATACCAAACCATATTATGGTACGCTTCTGTCAAGACAATGGGCTGCAGTTGTGGGTGGAAAGATGTAGTTAGATTTATCCTATGCAACTAACCCTATAAATGGTAATGAGGTCAAGTTGTAACAACAACCTCAACCACCTGTCATGGTGGAGGTGGTTCTACTTGACCAATTAAACTATTGTATTGATATTGATATGAAATTTTTTTTTGTCAAAGAAATCAAGCCACAATTAAAAATAACTGACCCAATTGTTGATGAATTACTATTGCAACAAGATGGACTGTGGAAAATGAACTTTGATGGAGGATTCTCCAAGGAAGGATCAGGAGTAGGAGTTTTGTTCATTTCCCCATCAAGTATCACTTTTAAGTATTCTTTCTTATTGACCTTTCACTGTACAAATAACACAACTGAGTATGAAGCTTTAATCTTGGGAATGGATATTGTCATTAAACATGGTATTAAATTTTTTAAAGTTCATGGGGATTCCAAATTAATCATATCTCAGATAAGGGGATAGTATGCTACTAAAGATGGCAGACTGAAATTATACAAGTATGCAGTTTGGGATAGGATATAATTCTTTGATGCCTTCAATATTCTTTGGATAGAGAGATGAAATAACATAATGGCATATTTTCTTGCTAATGTTGCCATGAAAAATAATGATGTTACCCTTATTGGCATGTCTATGGTAGAGGTAAAAGGTAGACCTGCAGTCCCTAACAATATTCATAACTGGAAAGTATTTGAGGATGATGATAATATCCTTAGATTTATCCAGTGTGTAGATCAGTATGATGGTCATAAAATTGACTGTGAATCCCTAATAGCAATTGGGGATGGTAAGGAATATATTTTTGACCAAGAAGTTATCCAGGTGGCTACTAATCACATTCCCAAAGCATTGGTTGAATTAGAGGGAATATTCAGTATAAATGACAACTATATGTCCCAGAAGTCCAATGCAAAGGTAGGAGATTTAGAGGAGGTAAACCTAGGATCTGAAACATCTCCTCAATTAGTCTATATTGGTAAAAAGTTGGATAGCAATGTGAGATTGAACCTGATAAGGCTACTGAAAAAGTATAAACATGTTTTTGCCTGGTCATATGGGGATTTGAAATCCTATAGAAAAGACCTATTCAAACATGACATCCCACTTAAAAAAGATGTGAAACCCTTTAGGAAAAAATAGAGGCCAATCAATCCACTGTTGGCTACTAAAATGCAGATGGAATTGATGAAATTTAGAGATGTAGGCATTATTCATCCTATCAGACATTCATCATGGGTTTCTAATTTGGTCCCTATGAGAAAGAAGAATGGGGATATAAGATTATGTGTTGACTTTAGAAACCTGAATGTGGCCTCATTAAAAGATAACTATGGATTGCCAAATATGGAGGCTATGTTGCACAAGGTCACTGGATGTGACCTGTTGTCTATGATGGATGGGTTTTTAGGGTACAATCAAGTTCTTTTCAAGAAATCTAAACAATTTAAGACAACATTTACCACTCCCTGGGGTACTTATGTTTATGCTCTCATGCCTTTTGGCTTAAAAAATGCTGGTGAAACTTTTCAAAGGGCTATGGATGTAGCTTTTAAGGATCTTATAGATATCCTTATGGTGGTTTACTAGGATGATTTGATAGCCTTTTCAAAGAAGGTAGAAGACCACTACAACCATTTGGAAAAATTTATGCTCAAAGCATTGGAGTATGGGGTATTATTGAACCCAAAGAAATGCCACTTTATTGTCACTAAAGGGAAACTTTTAGGTCACATAGTGTTAAAAGAAGGAGTAAGAATATATCTAGAAAGAGTTGAGGCTATTCAAAAGGTACTTGCTCCTAAAAATATGAAATACATACAGTCATTCTTGGGACAGATAAATTTGTCAGGATATTCATTGCAAACTTTGTAGAACTAGTTAAACCCATAGTCAAATTGTTGAAGAAGGATGTGAAATTTGAATGGGATCAAGAGGCACAATTGGATTTTGAAAAGATTAAAAATGCTATCCAGGAATCCCCTATCTTAGTATCCCCTAATTATACCAAACCTTTTTCTTTTTTTACATTTTCTTCTTTCCATACTATTGTTACAGTCCTACTACAAAAGGATGATGAGGGATTTGAACATCCCATAGCATTTTTCAGCAAGTCCTTGCAATCAGCCGAGTTGAACTACCAGTTAATGGAAAAATGGGCTTATGCCTTAATAAAAGTAGTTAAGGATTTCAGGCCTTATCTTGTATGTGAAAAAGTAAATGCATATGTTCCTCATGCTTCTGTAAAAGATATTTTTGTCCAGAAGGAGGTAACTGGAAAAATATGTAAATGGATAAACAAAGTTCAAGAATTTGACTTGACATTCATATCAAAAAGTTGTTAAGAGGATTGGGATTGGAAAAGTTGATGACAGAAGAAAACTTGGCCTTAGTTCATGTGAACAGTGTTGATACTGATGAAAGGGTTTTTACAAGTATTGAGATGCAGCCCTGGTATGCTGACATAGTGTATTTCCTTAAAAATGCTAGTTGCCTAGGAAGTTTAAATGATAACCAAAAAAGAAGTCTAAGGTTATAGGCTCATAAATATGTCCTATTGCATGGTGATTTGTATTGGAAAAATAGGGATGACATATTGTTGTTTTGTCTTCATAAAGCACAATCTAAAGAGGTCTTGAAACAAATGCATGCTGGGATGTGTGGAGGTCATTACTTTTCTAGATCAAAATCTCACAAGATTTTAAGAGTGGGCTATTATTGGCCTTGTTTGTTTCAGGATACCCATGCATTTGTTAGAAAATGTGAACCTTGCTAGAGGTTTTCAAACAAGTTGAAATTCTCAACAGCTTTTCTACTAAACCCCATAGCTATAGAAGCCCCTTTTACCATGTGGGGAATGGAATTTATTGGGTAATTTAATGAAAAATCAAGTGGGGGGCATAGTTGGATTTTATTGGCAACTGATTATTTACCAAATGGGTTGAGGCAGTTCCAACTAAGAAAGCTACAAGTGCAGTGGTCATTGAGTTTTTGATGAGCAATTTGATCACTAGGTTTGGTGTTCCACTCAAACTAGTAATGGACAATGCCATGTGCTTTAGATCTAAAGAATTTGTTGGTTTCTATTCTGACATGGGAATTTTTATTTCTTATTCATCCCCTTACCATCCTCAGGCTAGTGAGTAGGCAGAATCAAGTAACAAGAGTATTCTATAAATTCTTAAAAAGACCCTAGAAAATAACAAGAGAACCTAGAATGCAAAGCTAAAACTTGTCCTATGGGCAGATAGAGTTACTATCAAGAAGGATATAGGGAACTCTCCTTTTGAACTAGTGTATGGTGCTCATTCAAGGATGCTTGTCAACAATTTACTCCCAATTTATAAATTTGTTGAAGATGAGGATATTCAAGTTTATAAACTTATGCAAGAAAGAATGTTCCAATTAGTAGAATTGGATGAGATGAGGAGGAATAGTCAAAGGGAAAATATCAAACTGTAGAAAATGATGAAATACCTCTTTGAAAAAAGGGCACATGAAAGAAAGTTCCAGCCTGGTGATTTTGTGTTGCAGTGGAATGCCAGGGTTGAAGACAAAGGCAAGCATAAAAAATTTGAGTCATTATGGTTGGGGCCTTTTGTTATCTCTCAGATTTTTGGAAAGGATTCATATTTCCTTAGGAATATGGATGATGAAGAACACAAATTTTCACTACATGGAAAATTCCTAAAGAAATTCTTCAATTAAATATTTTTGTTCCATGCACAGTAGCTGTACATCATGTACAGGTGTGTTTCCTTCTGTTGTGTGTTTCTTTCCCGGCTGTGTGTTTGTTTCAATAATAGGTTAGTGTGGTTGTGGTATGCTTTCCTAGAGATCTACGGTTCTTGATATAAACTCACGTTTACACCTCCTCAGATAGAGCCATTGTTGGTTATATTTCTAGTTTTGAAAGTCTTCCCAGTAAAATTTTGAGGTCCTCAGTCATTTCTATGCTCAAGAGCTGAAAATCATGTATGAAATTATTTAAATACTTTTTCTAATGATGATTCTAGCTACAAACCTAGTGAGATCTACAAAAAACCCTAATTCTTAGGTTTGCCTCTATTCAAAATTGGTTGAAACCCTTAATATCCCAATCATAAGTTCTATTTTGAAGTTACTTTATCATAACTTAAATCCTTAATAAGTCACGTGCCTTTTAAAATTAGTCACTTAGTCTCATGAAGCTGAAAGAATATTTCATTCTATTTAGAAATATAGAAAAAACCCTTTGTCACATTATCTCCTGATGAAAATAAAATACCTCAGATGATATGGAAACTTAGCACAAACTGTCCATCTTAAGTCAAATCCAATGGTGGTCAGGAAGTCTCTGAATAAACTCTGCAGTTTGAAAATCATTTAGCGACACTGAGTTTCCATAGTCGTGAAGTATTCTAAGTAAACCACGGTTAAATTTTGGTTTCAATTTTAGTGTTGTCGTGGGGTTGTGGAAGAGATCAAGAGTTAAGTGAAAAGTCGTGAGACTTAGCAACAACCATCAAATGAAAGAAGATCCAATGGTTGGCCCTAAGTCGCTAGGAAGGTTTGAAAAGTCAAAGAGGTTTCAGTGATTCATCGGTAACGATTCAAATACTGACATGTGTGTAATTCCCTCAAATATTTAAGCTCCAGTTTCAAAGTCTCTATTTAACTCAAGAGTTACCTGAGGCATTCAGTGATTGTGAGACAATAGAGAAAATTGATTACACAGGGTTAAAGAATGGTCAGGGTCAAGCTAAGGGTTGACGAGGAAGCTGAGTCATAGCACATGTAGCTTTGTGGCCAAGTACTGATAACAGGTGGAAAAGTAGTAGAATGACGTATGCCATATGGTGGGCTCAAGAATTAATAATTGTCACTGAGTATCAGAATCATGAGTGATGTCATCTAAGGATTAAGATATTTCACAATAACTATTGATTTTCTTCTGACAAAGTTTTGATCGGATGTTTGTTGCTAAGTCTCAAAATGCAAATCAAGTTAAAGAAATCTTTTCGCGACTTTGAAATCCTTTGGTCATGAAGTCTCACAAAATTCCACCAGAGTTAAGACAGGGTTACCATATGTCAGTAGTCACAGGATCTTAGAAGATATCAAGGGTTAATTTAAAATTCACGAGACTTAACGTAGACCGTCTGATCAAAACTAAATCCAAAGGTGGTTGCAAAGTCTCGAAATAATTTTCCAAAGTACATAATGGTTATGAGATTAAATTTTGATGGTCCATTCACAAATAGATCCTATGGTGTGCATTTAATCTCGAAAAGAAACTCAGGTTAAGAAAATATTTCAGCGACTTTAATTTCATTCAATCACCAAGTCTCTAAGCTAAATCCTGGTTAGGTCAAGGAAAAATTGAGGTTGTAAAGTTTATTTAAAATGATCTGGCCTGTAGATTGAGAAGAGATCAGAAGGTTGATGTGGAGTCACTAGATGAAGTTGAAAAGTCAGAGTTTTCTTAGCGATCAAGAGACAAAGTGTAAGATTGAGACATGTGTCTAAGTATATAGCAATCCTGTGAAGGTCATGGAGTCTTGTAATAAGTTGGGGTTTTCTTTGAAGATCATGAGACTTAGCGACAACCATCAGATTAAATCTAATCTAAAGATGGTCACATAGTCTCCAAGTAAAATTGTAAAAGGACAGATCTTTCAGCGACTTTGATTTTATGCAGTCACGAAGTCTCTTAATAGAAAAGAGATAAATTGAGATAAAGACATGGATAGTTTGAAATAATTGTGACCACTCATAGAAAAGTGAATCTGATGGTTAGAAGAAAATCTCATAAAGAAACCCAGGTTAATGTTAACTCTTGGCGATAAGGAGACAAGGCAGTCGTGTGATCGCCAAATAAACGAGAGTAAGAACATGGTAAATACCTAAGGTTTCCTTCCATACCATGATATACAACAGCCAACCAATGAAAATGAAAGGGTTATCACAACATGTTTTAAAGAATGTTGAGTTGTAATGCTTCAAGCCAATTAGATTTGATAGTTCATTCAAAATTGATCACCTTTCAACCTCAGATGCCATAGCTAGGTAAAAAATGATTTCAATGCATGCAGGAGTAATGGCAGAAGTGGAATTTTTATGAATTTGAATCAATTAGTGCATTTATTTCCCATGAATAAGTACATGTTTCCATATTCATTTCATATTACCAAGCTTTCAAAATTCAGAGTGAAAAGTTGCTTAGTTCTCAGAAGTTATCAGAAAAGGATAATTGTGTGAATTCCATAGCAGTTGTAGTAAGAGAACTTATCTTTCAGAAGAATATAGTTATTTTAGTTAGAACTCAGAATGAGCAAAGATGAGTAGAGAAGTTAGTGTTGCTTCCACTAGCAGGAAAAACGGAGATGGTGATAAAGATTCAAAGAGAAAAAGGAATTATTCAAAGGAATTCATGACTCTGTTGCCCAATTCTAGCCAGAACAAAAAGGTGAGTGACGATTTCCTCAATGATGATATGTCATTCATTAGATATGCTAAAACCCATGGTTCATTTGGGTATTCACTTTTTAACTATTTCTACAATAATAGTGATGAACCTCTTCCAATTTCAAATCAATGGACCTGTGGGATAGCTAAGTTAGTAGTACCTGACATATTTATAGATGTAGATTTAATGCTTGAATTGGCTAGTAGATATGACATTCTATCTAAAACCATTAAGAAATATGATGGAACTTCCCTACTTAACTTAAATAGGGCATTGTTCATGAAGGCTTTTAATCTATATTACCCTTGCTCAATAGAGATTAACCTGAAAGCAATGGAAGATAGATATGTTAGGGAGTCTTTTGTTGTGTCCAGACTAATTCATGCTCATGTGCCCAAGAAGATAAAGAATTACATAGCAGCCATTCCTGGTGTTGCTCCCTACTTCTACAAGGACCTTAATGTTTATATGAAATACATTTCATATTGTGAGGCCTCACCCCAAACCCCATCGTAGTTTTCCAGTTTTCTGCTTATGATAGATTTAGCATATGATACTTTGCTTTTGATGCACTATAGACATTATGGACTTTATGCTTTATGTCGTGGATTTGATTATTTTGGATGTATGGACACATGATGCTTTCTGATGTACCTTATGGACTATATTATGCTTCTATTATGAACCTTTATTCTGAGACTATTGATTTGGAAACTCATTATGATTATGTTATGGTTATTGATGAGAATTGGATTTATCTAATTTATATGTTTAATTTCAATTTATTGCAATGTGAATTTTACCTTATGATAAATGCTTAAAATGAGAATTATGTAATCTTGTGATCTTTGGTAATAACTTAGTATTTTGATGATGTCCTTATATTCAGAATATTGCTTATCTCTTTATTATGTATATTTATTTTCTCAGACTACTGATATTTGAATTGAGTGTGCAGGTAAGAAACCATGGTATTTTATTTAGGGAACCAAACAAAGGGATATGTGAACTCAGTTGAACCAAGGTTGCGTCTGATGAGAGACAAGACCTTGGTGTTTCATAATTTTATTCATAAAAGTAATTGGATGGATGTGAAAGTGTAATCTTTAAATGTTTTTCTTAAATTATTTATTCTTGAGAGTTGCCTAAGTGGATATGACATGGCCTAGTGATGTGTAAATTTTTGTGTGTCATTTGACACTTGTGTTTGTACTTAAGGCAATGACATGTCAACTTGGGAATGTTTGTCCACCTACCTAGATTAGTACATTGGTGAATCCTCATATTCATACCTTGGGTTGGGAGATGGGAGTGTGGTCACCTCATTGAATTTTCGAAATTACTCTTAGAATGGACTTTTAGAGGGGTTGTGGAGTGTCCAGGGGTGTTTTGGGGTCATTTTTAGGTAGCCCAC